>ML811195.1:88854-125581 GCA_009831015.1 Picea engelmannii | reverse complement strand
GATTGTCTTTGTGCCTGCCTTTCTGAAGAGTCCTCCTAATCCTATAGCTGTAGACTATAATCCTGAACTAAAATTCTATCATGACCTTAACCAGGTACAGAGTTATTTACAGCGATGGCTTCTATACAAAATGCCATACTTGTTGAAGAGAGATCTTGCTAAAAGACTGCTAACAGACTGGTTTAGTTCATGGGATCTTGCTTCCAATCGCTGTTGCGCTGAGCCATTTTTTCCTCCAGCTGATCGATTCATTCTTCAAATTCCTTTTGGGGGTTCTTGAGTTCCCTGTGTAGTTTACCCAACTCTTATGTAAACCCGAGTTTGGCAGTGGTGATGTCCTCTTCTAACTTCTCCATTCGCCTTCCTGCTTCTGAATCCAAGTTCTCAAGAAAATCCAGCTGAAATTGGAGCAACTGCTTTAAATTTTCCAGCGTTTTATCCATCGCTTTGAGCCTTTCCTCAGTGCTCGGATCGCTATTCGAACTTGAAGCCATTCTTGGTCGTCTTCCCCTTCTGCTTGCTCCCTAATCTTCACTGTAGGAGAATCATGAAATCGCTGTGTTAGAGCGGGATGAGACTGAGGGAGTGTCTTCATTTTAATTCCTCCTGCATCCAGACTCATGATTTCCCTTCGATTTGATGAATCCGTGAGGTATGGCTGAGCAGATTCCCTGTCTCCACCATATCTGCAGCTCTCTTTCTCATGGTACTGTGCCTTGTCCCCCCCGTCCAATAACTTTCTTTGATGTGACTTGACCTGAGCGATTTCCTCGATTTCCCTGTCTACCGACTTAGCTTGCCTTTGATTTTGAGTTAGGAGAGTGACTATCATGTTTCAAGGAAGTGCCACACTAGAAACCGTTTCGTTCACTTTCAAAATTCCCAACTCCAAAAGTGTGCCTCTGTTAGCTTCCTCGTCCGCTTTCCCATTCAGTTCCCTTAACACATGATATAGCTTATAAGAGTTGAAATTCCTTAACAGGAGATGAATTTTGTCCAAAAGGTTATTGAGATTCACACTCTGAGTTTTAGAATGACGAATTATTGCCTGTATTATTACTCTGGAGTCACCAATTATAATCAGGTCCTGGGTCCTGTGTCTTTTTGCTTGAATTATCCCTTGCCAGAGAGCCAAGGCCTCTTCTCTGTTGTTGGATTCTATTCCTAAACCCAATGCGAATTTTATTGTCATAGCCTCAGGGGGATTTTCAATTATCCCCCCTCCTCTGGCTTGGCCCGGGTTCCCTTTCGAAGCCCTGTCAAAGGATAGGATATGGGCTTTATTCCTTCTTTTCCAATTGGCGAAATCCTGTTTACCTTTCCTGATCTCCCATTCCTCTTTGATTGGGGTGCTATCCTTTCTGCCCATGTGACATTGGATTTTGAACTGGCTTAACCAGAGTTCCTCTGATTCTTCCAGCATGTGGATGTTCTTTGAATTGCATAGATAAGGTGCAGATTCACCAAAGAGTGCGTGAATTTTGGTTACGACAAGGGCTATGCTTCTTTTGCTATCCCTGAAGATTCTGTTGTTTCTTTCTAGCCATAGGTTCCACAGGATGAACTTTGGGAGAACTTTCCACATAGCAAAGGCTTGGATTCTTTTTTTAAAATTGAATGGGTAATAGGAGTCCCAATGGAGGAGGAGACTTCTTATGTCAGGGGGAGGCTGAGGTCACTTTGTGTTCCTGTTGCTAGCTTCCAGAATTCTTTGGAGAAAACACAGTTGAGAAGGAGGTGGTATGTAGATTCTTCAACAAGTAGACATAAGGGGCACCTGTAGGGACCTTCCCAACCACGTCTTTTGAGGTTTTCCCCTGTTTGGATGCTGTTGTGTGCAAGGGTCCAAATGAAAAAGTCAATTTTTGGGATGGAATTGGACTGCCAAATTGCTCTCCAGATGGCCAGATTGGGCAGGACGATGGGGACACTAGTGATGAGGTGGTAGCCCTCTGCTGTGGTGTAGGCCTTGGCATTCCCTCCCCAGCCTCTTACGTCCTTTCCTTTTTTTCTTAGGGGGGCTTTCCCTTGAAGACAACGTTTTAGGGTGCACCAATCCCTTTCAAGATCAGGGGGTCTGTTGGGCACTCCCCACCTTTGCCAAGTCATGAACCTGTCCTCCCCCCAAATTGAGATGTCAAAGAGAGTAATTATGTTTTGGATTTCCATCCAATCCTTGAGACGAAGCAGATCCTGTCTCATCTCTAGGGGGGGATCTCCCATGATTGAGTCTTACCAAATTTTGTTTTTCTTTCCATTTCTTGGCACCCAAGTGAGATGAGGGCTGAAGTGAGGCAATGCCTTTTTGCAGAGTGTGAAAATAGGGGAGCCTTTTGATTCCCTGCATGGAAAATCTAAGCAACGGTCCCTAGGCCCCCTAAAGTATTTTTTCCAAAGTGCCAGTTTGCTCCAAGTTGGTTTTCCAGTGACCATCATCCAAAGCAACTTTTCCCCCAAAGCCAGGTTTTGAGCTTGGGTTATTTTAAAGTTAAGGCCGCCTTCCAAGAAGGGTTTTGAGGTTTTTTCCCAGTTTATCAGATGCATTTTCCTTCGTGACTGTTTTCCTCCTTCCCACAAGAAGTGTCTTTGTAGTGCTTTGATTTTTTGGATGACGGAGGCAGGGGCTAGCAGCAACGAGATCTGATAGATGGGGATGATGGTCAACATGGATTTAATCAGGACAACTTTCCCTACTAGATTTAACCAGTTCACCCCCCAGGAGGATATTTTGTTTTTTAGTTTGTCTATCAGATGGTTCCAGTGAGAATCTCCTGGGGTAGATTTGAATATGGGAATTCCCAGGTATTTGAAGGCTTCCTAGTTTGTGTGCCCTTCCATCCCCAAAAATCTTGTGATTCCCAACATTTCATTTGATGTAATATTCCATCCATAAAATTTTCTTTTGGTATGGCTTATTTCACTTCTTGAGACTGCAGTGTAAGCTTCCAACTCTTCTTTAAACTTCTTTGCTATTATAGGACTTGCCCCTCCCAACTGCAGCGTATCATCCGCAAATTGCGCATGATTTATATCTTTCACCCCTTGCACGATTCTTAGTCCCTGGAGGTTATTTTGGACTTGGGAATTTCCCAGCTGATAGCTTAGAACTGAATCTTGGATTGCATAGAGAAGGGGCGAAAGGGGGCACCCTTGCCTTAAGCCCCTGGAGGCTTGGAAGAACTTTGTTACTTTCCCATTCACCATTGGGGCTATCCATGGTGACCCAATACAAAATTTTATCCAATTTACAAAGGACGGGTCAAAACCAAACTTTCTCATTACTTCAAGTAAAAATTTATGTCTAACTCTATCAAAGGCATTGGCGAGATCCAGTTTAATTATCATACCTTTGTCTTTCCTCTAGACACTTGAGTGTAGGGCCTCTTGAAATAGGATGATGTTGTCGGCAATATGCCTGCCTTTGATGAATCCTCCTTGGTTTTCTGGGACGATGAGAGGGAGGATTGTTTTGATTCTATTGGCTATAACTTTTGTGAGAATTTTGTAGCTTGTGTTGCAAAGGGAGATTGGCCTGAAATGGTTGAAGGAGACTGCTCCTTTTTCTTTCGGGATAAGCGCCAGGAAGGCTAAGTTGGTGCTCCCACCCAGCTTGTTGCTCTGTTGCGATTTCTTGATCATTTTGGTTAGATCCGTTTTGATTATTTCCCAACACTGCTGATAGAATCTGGCAGTGAAACCATCCAGGCCCGGGGCCTTATCTGGGTTCATTTGGTCCAGGGCCTCCTTTATTTCCTGCTGCGATACATCCTTAATAAACTTGATGTTGATATCCTCCTTTATGAGGCCTGGAATCTACGGGTCTATTTCTATCCCTTGCGGTTCTGAGTAGAGCGCCTCAAAAGATTCAAAGGCTGCTTGTTTTATGCCTTCTGGGTCTGCAATTGTTTTATTTTGGACTTGTATTTCTGTCACTGCTTTGTAGTGTTTCCTTGCCTCTGCCTACTTATGGAAGTAGCTTGTATTTTTATCTCCTTCTTTCAGCCAAAGGCTTCTTGATTTTTGCCTCCAGTAGCTTTTCTCCTCTCTGCAGGCTCTATGCCATTGTCTTTGAAGGCCATCTTCTTGTTGCAGGACTTCTTGCGTGACCTCTTTGTTTTCCATTTCCAGCTGATGGTTCTTGAGTTTCATTTGGGCTTCTATGCGCGAGGCGATTGGGTTTGGTTGGCTCGTTGCCCAAAGTTTTAGAGCTCTCTTTAGCCTTCTTAGTTTCTCTTCCCAGACATAAAAAGCCGAGCCTTTAACAATGCTGGTCCACGTTTTGGAAACAAGAGGGAGAAAGGCTTTGTCTTGGATCCAAGTTGGGTTAAATCTAAAAGGGATGGGTCCTCGAACTTGGTCAATTCTGATTTCTAAGTGGATGGGCTTGTGATCTGAGACACTGTGGGGCAGGATCTCTGCAGTGGCTATGAGTCCCAGTAAAAGAAAGGAACTTTGGACTAGGAATCTATCTAGTCTGGTAGCAATGTGCCCAGGGCCTATCCTTTTGTTTGTCCACGTGTAGAGTCCTTTAGCAGGCTTGATATCTATAAGGTCCTAGGCTGAGGCTAGATCTTCCACCCATTCTCTAGCCGGGTCTCTCACAATGGATCCCCCTCTTTTTTCCTCCTGAGACAGGGTTACGTTTAGATCCCCACCGAGAATGATATTGTCAAGTTCATTTTGCTACAAGAAGTTTTTTAGGGATTCCCAGCAGTGTTTTTTTTCCTCTATATGTTGCGGCACATATATATTGAAGATTCTTACCTGGTAACCCGAGTCTTTGTGGAGGATTTTGGTGTGAATCCAGTGCATGCATGTGTCAGAGCTGATCAGATCTATTTTGGAGGTGTTCCACAGAGTGCAGAGCCCTCCTGACGCATCTCTAGCGTTTTCAACTATTCCTTGGCTGCCTCTCCAAACGTTTAGCGAAGTTTTGAGTGAGTCTTGTTGACTCATCTTGGTCTCCTGGAGGAGTAGGATGTTTTCTTTCGAAGCTTTGATTATATCCTCGAGCGCTTCCTCTTTCCTTTTTCTACCAAGTCCCCTACAATTCCAGGAGTTTAGAATCATTAAATACCTTGGGGGGAGGAGCGGCCTCCTTGGGAGGCTTTGGCTTTCTTTCTAGTATGCCGAATGCTGAGCAACTGTTTGATGGTTGGTTGTGAACCCTTTAGGACGTCTTTGTATGTTTCCTGGTCTCTTTCTGCTTTTTCGGTTTTTCTGCCTCTTCTTGTTTTCTTTGGGGTGGCCCAAGCTTCACTTGCGCCTTCTGAGTCACTTCCAGTTGAAATCTCCCCTTCCTCTATGTCCTGACTTCCTTCCATCCTTTGGGGGGATTTTTTTTGCTCCCCTTCTTCTTCTGCTGTTTGATTTCCTTTGTCCACAGGGGTCTGGTTTCCTCTTGCTCCTTCCTCTTTGGCATCTTTACTTGGATCTGCCTCCTCTTCGCCAGTTTCCTTAGCCAATATACTGAAGCTGTTCTCAGTCTCCTTGGTTCCTGAGTTTTTGTCTTGTGTTGGGGCTGTCTTTTCATTTCTTGGTCCTTTTGTTTTGGATTTCCCCTTCCGAGCCTATTGCCAGCCTTCATCCCCTGCTTTCTCTGTAATAGGGTTCTTTGGGCAGTTCCTTTGGAAGTGGCTGTATTCATGACAACCTCTACACTTGAACGTGAGATGTTCGTAATCCAGCTTTTGGAAGTGGTGACAATCCCTAACTTTTAATTTTATTGCTTCCGGTAGACCTACCTCTAGGTCAACTTCCACACAAATCCATGCGCAGGAGTACTGGTCTCTTGGGTCTACTCGATAAATGTAACACCCCAGTCCATTTCCGATTGCTTGAAGCGAGGAGGGGTTCCAGCAGTGTATTGGCAGATTCGGGAGTCTAACCCAGACGGGGACGTCTTTAGGCACTTCTGAGGCGGGATCAAAGCTTGGGCTCCATCGATTCAAATAGATCCCTTGGGTGCCCATGAAGTACGGTCCGTTTCTAAAGATCAAATATCTGTCCTCCCGAGAGATGAATTTGAAAATAAAATACCCTCTATCGACCACATAGCACGTTACACTATTTGTGATCAACGGTCTCCAGTTCCTTTGAATCCAGTTGTCTGTGGATCTGGTTGAGGGTCAGAGCCCCATGAATTGACCAACAAGTCCTCGTTCTGAGAGGGAAAGAGAGACCTTCATAGGATGTTCAGGGGGTAGGTCAATCTCTGGGACGATGTCTAGTTTCTTAACGAAGCTTGGGGGAACTGAAGGAAGAAGCTTCTTGTTGCAGGATGTGACTAGCTTTCGAAAGGAGGAGGACAGAGAAGGAGGGGGCGACGACTCCCCTCCCCCTTGAGCTTCCATGGTGGTGGCTGGGGCGAACCCTAGTCAGATTCGAGGTTGCACCAGAGTGAATTTTTTTTTCTAAAAGATCCACTGAATTTGGATTTGTTATGAATAAGTTATGACGTTTTTACCTGAAACACCTGTTTTTGACTAGTTTCAGGACTAGCCACAAACCCTATTTTCCACGGAGTGTAACTCCAAAAATACAATGACCCACAAGCTGAATTTTTTACCACAGATACTTGGATATGTTTTTATCAATGGCATATAAATTTCATGGTCTAAATCATTATGGAAAATGTTTTATAGAGAAAATGGTGAGATGACCTGTAAATAACATACCTTAGAAAGCACCATCAAAAGAATTTATCCTTCCTTGAATTTCAGTCTTCTTTTCTTCACCTTCCCTCAGAATTTTGGCTTAGATATCCTTGGTTACCTTAGACACCTATAGATATTAAATATACTCAAGTGTTATTAAAATGAGAGAGCCTTGCCTCTTATTTATACTCTCCAAGTAGCTTCCTTAAAAACATCTTCTAGGTCACTTGGCCCCACTTTCCTTGTTTTAGGGTTAACCCACTTCTAATTTCTCCATTAAATTTATTATTGAAATAAGTTATTTTGTATTCACTTTGAATTATAATACACTCATTACTTCACTTTATTATTTACCTTTTAAAATCTCTTAAATCACTTTCACTACTTTGACCTTTTGGGGCTTCTAGATGACATATGAGGGTCCTCCAACTTCGTAAGGCCATAAATCTCAAACCGTGAGGATGTATGTGACGTTCCACATACCACCAGAAATGGAATCACATGCATGATTCATATAAAATAGTATTATTTGAAAATATATCATAACTCATACCGTTATCCATCAAACAAACTTGGGTCCATTACCCAAACTTGGGGTCTCCAACTTCTCACGGCCATAACTCTCTAACCGTGAGGATTTACGTGATGTCCCACATACCACCAGAAATGGAATGACAAGAAATATCCATCTAGGATAGTTTACCTGACAAATTCGTTGTCTTTCATCTCATTATTCCACAATTAAGCATGGGTTCTCTTACTTCGCAAAGTGTCTTCCCGTGAGGGATTTCACCATAAGGGGACCACTTTGGAGTTCATCCATATTTACTTCTTATCAACCATGACAAGACAATAATGAGTCATCTTTACATCAAACAATATTGGGTCCATTACCCAAACCTTTGTGCTGTGGGGCTTTCTTCAAGGGTTGACATCAATGACAACCAACCTTAATCAACAAGAGTGCAGGAGTTAACACCTCGACTTATTCAGTTTTTGCAAGTTCGACGAATGTTGGTAATCATCGTGAAGGGGATGGATTCTCTGAAGTCTGAAACCTGAAGTCGCGATGGGATATCAACCGTAGATCTAAGTATCTATCGGGACCCACCTTGACCATTGGATATTTGAGTTCGTAGTTCGTGCAACCGGAGAATCGCGCATTGGTATGACTAAAACTACGAAACCAACAGTCGTGATGTGACCTAGACTGTTGGATCAAGGAAATTCGTGGACCGTCGATCTAATGTGAGTGGATTTAAGGGATCGGGAATCAGGGAAAAGAGGCAAGAAATCTTCCCACTTCGCGAAATGCAAAATCCCGAAATGTTCGAAAGTGGACCCCATGTCATAGCTGGAGGTCACATCAATGGAGAATAAGGGAAGGAGCTAGTGCTCGCTAGGATCTAGTTCGGAATTCGGGAAGTTGGTAGAGTCAGGTGAATCACAACAGAATACCTGAAGTTGCGAAGTCATGAAGCGCCTTTTGATTAGGCCTGTGGTCACAGCTTAAGGTCATATGAAGGAAGGGGATAGCATGAAGAGCTAGCGTCTATTGTTCAAATCCTTCAAAGGGGTCAGGAAAGAGCCCACGGGTTTGGAAGAAACTGCAATGAGAAGGAAGGGGAACCTAGAGAGATTTAATGAAAGAATAATTTTGATGCCCCACTCCTTAAAAGAGCACTTAGGGGTCGAGTGTGTTACATTGCGCAAACTTGTGACATGCAAAGCACTTGACTTTGTTCATGTCCGTCTTTCCTTCATCCTTCAAATTGTTCCCTGCCTTAGGACCCTTTTTGAACTTCTTCTTGTTGTTAGAAGAAAGAGCCACAATGTCCTCATCATTACCAGTAGATGAACTTCCATGCACATACCCTCTCTAGGTTTCCTCCTGAACAAAGTCATCCCAAAGAGGTTCCCACTTGAGAAGATTCTCCCTTACCACAATGCCCTCTACAAAAATAGTCCATTGTTTGGTCACCCCATTCAATGTTGTCCTCACAAGTTCATTGTAAACAATGCCCCCCCCAAAAACACCAAGTTCATCTCTTACCTGTGTCAACCTGGTAAGATATGTGACCACATTTTCATCCTTTGTCATTCTAATGCTTTTCAGTTTCTCTCACAAAACCATCTTTTGATTCTCATTTTTACTTTGATACAACTTAGTAAAGGACTCCCACATCTCATAGGCATTTGTCTTCCCTGTCACATGCAAAATAAAATGGTCCTTGATGGCATCAAGGATGACTCTTTTAGCCTTGATACTATTCTTGGTATATGCTTCCAGAAGTGTAGCATTTGTAGGTACTGTCACTGGGTTTGTTGTGGAGTTCTAAAAAATATCCCATAAATCACTCTCCTGCAGAAGAAAAATCATTCTCTCCTTCCAAGCACCAAAATTTACTACTCCATCAAGTCTGTCCTCAACTCTTAAACCTATAGCCATTGACCCTTCTCGGTTGAAATAACAAATTCCAAAATTCTGTCAGGTGAAGTAACTTTTGTCCTTATCTTTGTATGGCTGATTTAATTATGCATTCCTCTTCATCTCGGCTCTAATACCATGTGAAATTTTTAGACCCCACCCAGTTTCAAGTCTCACTAAGACAAATCATAGTTTAATGCCCCAAAACCCAGTTTTATAACATCAACAATTTCTCAGCATATAAACAATTCTCATAAATGAAACATGAGGATTCTAAACAACATTAAATGCAGAAATAAATAATTCTATCAACAACACACTGACTCAAAAATTAAAGACACAAATATTTTTTGTCTAACATTGACCTTAGAAAAAACCACAAGGGGAAAACTAGTGAGAGAGGGGATTTTTATTATTTTCAGAGCTCAGAGAAATTCTGCTGTTACAATAGAAATATTCACAGCAAAAATTTACACAAACTTATCTCAGAGATGAGCCAAATATCCTCCCGAACAGTCCCAAATTCTTCTCCTCAATTTATGTTCAATAAATCCGTACCACAGTATGACTATCACAACATTTAATGTTGTACAGGCTGTCTAGAAACTCGTACCACAAATTCTGGGTTTGTTGTATGGAATTTCCAGCATTAAATGTGCCTCCATTTCTGTGCCAACTTGCCTCGAAATGCATGCACCTCCTCTGCTGTATAGACTGTATTTTTGTCTATTGTACAACCTCTCCAAAATCCATATTGTACGACCCTTTGCTAGTTGTACCCTCTTCCTCGATTTCAATGATGTATCTTTGCCTCGAAATGCATGCTAATGCTCGACAAACTTCCTCTTTTCTCCTGATCGACTTCTCTCTCTCCTTTTTCTCTCACCAAAACTCATGAATAATAATGTAAAGGGGGGCACCTCCTTACGCTAATTGACTCAATGAGGTAAGTTGAAGGGTCATCCGATCTGAGGGTTTAGATTTGACACGATGAATGGTGGAGATTAACTCATTTCACTCACCTAATTTCCCTAATTCATAAAGTCATTTTTAATTCATATCAAATGAATTAAATGACTAGGGTCCACATTAGACATTTTCCCACCACCTAGGCACCTAGGTGATGTGAAACACTTTCCTGGGTACTTTTAAATTATTTTTAACACTGGGATAGGTGGCATTGATGTGGACATACCATACGAGGACACATGGCAGTGAGGTGGACCTACCATATTGGGACATGTGGTAGTGAGGTGGACCTATCCCTGGGTGACACATGGTAGTGAGGTGGACCTATCACATTGTGACACACGACAGTGAGGTGGAACTACCCCCGAATGAAAATTGGATGATATTTATTGGACACATAGATGACTGGGAAAGTGATTTATCCTGATGATTGGGTGATGATGTGGCAACCAAAAGTTACATTGTGCACAAGCTACAAAGGGCTCAATAATTATCTCTATTTCACTCACAAATAATACGGGGATGCGTTTTTCTCATAAACATGTATGAGAACTATTCCCCAATACATGTGGGATAAATGGGGTGGATTTTTAATCAAGGGCTCAAAATTCATGTGCATAGATCAATGGTTGTTGAGTCTCCATCTTCCAGAGGCCATAACTTTAGATTCTAATGTCCAAATTGAGAAAATGATAGCTCCTTGGAAATATAGAGACAATAATAACACTTTAGATTTGGTTTCCATGACTGAAATAATGACTATCATGCCCTAAAAAATTAATAACACTCTGGACTATTTTCTAGCTTGACGACAAGTTATTTTTGGAAAATTGTTTGTTGAAAGAAACTCCTAAGCTTCTAAAGTGGGTCCTAGTTGATGGCATTGATATCTAAGTTTACATTTTCAAAGGGGAAAATAAAACCCTAACCCTAAAGAATCTTTAAGAATATTATAAATGAAGAGGTGAAAGACATTCAAGAGGTGGGTCTATTGGTTATTGTTGGCAGCCATGAGTTTTTGCAACGATGAAGAGTTTGCACGAAGCAAGCTTTTCCCTTTCCAAGATTTTGTGAATTATCATGCTTAAATTTGTTCCTCATATTTTTTTCTTCATGGTTATTTCCATTAGGTTTTCCATGTATGTTTGGAAAACATGAAGATATCAGTCTAATTATCTCTTTCTCTAAATTCTTCTAGTCATTCTTCATGATATTCCAGGTCCAAAGGAACAAAATCACTGCTTGTAAAAAAAATGTAGTTTAATTCAATTTATCTAATTTTCATTGAGATTTTGTTGAGGTCATTTTGGCTCTCTTATTTCAGACATTTCCAAACTTATTACATTTGAGATATTATTGTAAATTTCTCCCACAAAGAACTATTTCGAGGCATTACATTAGTGATTTTTCAGAATTTGAGTCTAAAGCACGAGATTTCAAATGTATTTCCCATCAAAGTATTTTTTGAGTTGTAATGAAGTGATCATGTAAAGTTCTTTGCTGACCTATCCATATTATTTTTCTTTCATATTGCAAAGTCATAAATGATTCTAGGTTCACATCATTTCAAAAGGAAGGGAAAATATTTGTTGAAAGAAGACTCCAAACTCTGTAGATACAAATCTCTACAAACATATTGATCTATTTTTCTTGAATGATATGATGTGATTAACAAGTACATTTGTATATAACAACTTGTATATCTGTATATAATATTTTGAACATAATGGTTTCATTGGAATATTTGTTTGGATTTTCTATTGCATGCATTTAAGTTCAGAAGAATAATCTTCCATGTATCGAGAAAGAGGAGTACCACCTCTATGAAAATGCAAGAGGATTTATTCTCGTGATGTTATCTTAAAGACCTTAAAACAATATTTTAGATCAAAATATTTGGCGACCATACTGGGGATCGATTCATTTTAAAAAAAAATGATACTTTTTAGGATCAAATATTATTGGAAAACTAGAAGCTGTCTGGTCAAGTCTTGGAAAAATATCTAGTAGATTGTTTTAAGATGAACTAGGTTTTTTAAAACCTTGTTCAAGGAGCACAAATGAAATTGAAGACATGCTACTAAATTTTCAGGCATAAGTCAATTATACCAACTTCTACAGAACCAAAGAACCATTGAAGATTCAAGAGGTTGAGCTCCCCGACGACTCCATTCTTAAGACTTTGGATTTTGAAGAAAGATGCCCTGGGGACTCCACAAAAAAGATCTATAATTTCAAGAAGGTCTATATGAAGACTCCTCCTGGGAGTTTCTTTCATGTTGTTATGATATTTCTCTTTCCCCACCAGACCCAACAAAATTTTCTCAAATTACAATAAAGGGAGAAGGTATCCAAAGAAAGAAACAGTTGCACAAAGGTCCTCTCAATCTGCAAGGAAAGGTTCATCCCTTGCCAAATATTTCCATGGACAAGTTTCCCATGTTTTTCATAAATAATTCAGAATACGCAGAGAAGTATTTGGTTAAATTTGATGGTGCTTGTGATATTTACAATGTGGCCGGAGATCATGTTGCTTGTCGATTGTTTCTCCTAACTATAAAGGAAAATGTTGGTGAATAGTTTTATTCATTGTTGCCCGGAACCATCACTAGTTGGGATGTATTAGAAAATTTATTTGTCAAGAAATATTTCCCAAGGAAATATCCATATTCTCTTTTCTTGAAGTTGGTTGAAAAGTAGATGAATGAGGAAGAGACAATCAAATATTTCACTTTCAGATTTATGAAAGTCCTTCATGAGATTCCTCAGTAATTTTTTCCAAATGATGTCATCATTCTAGTTATGAAAATGCCTTTCCCGTGAATCTAATATTTTTATTGAAGCAAGAGGGAAAGTGCAGCTGGAAAGAGTTAATGGAGTGAGCTTGAGTCATTGAAAGAAATATTAATGAAACTAATGCTAATATCTTAAAATTTCTAATATTATTCCAAGACAATGGAGGAAAGTATTCAGAAGAAAAATCTAAAGAAAAATGTGATTTATTTTTTACATCGGATTATGTTCTTGAAGTTGAAAGTGAGAACCCTAATGTCTCAATTCAATAAGAATACTATCTACCATGTGCTCCATGAGAGGAGAATTTTGACCTCTCATATGCTCAATTTGAGAGTAATGATCACAATGAGTTTAAAGATGGATTTGATGAACCTCCACTAGATGCAGATGAAGAAATCATTTAATATGACCAAATAGAAAATGTTACAATGGGTTCTCAAACACCACAAACAAATTATACAAATCCACAAGAGGAATGTCTACATTGGATGAATAAAAGTGATGATAAAAGTTATCACTTTACATTAAACCTTCAAGCTATTGATTTCTTGTATGGAGCAGAGTTTAATGAAGAAAATATCTTCCAAGCATCAAAAGAAGAAGGGCATTTGCAACAAGTCCATGGGTGGTATATTTTATTTATGAATACAACGAAATTGTTGGTGAACAACAAAATACAACCCTACAGTTCTCCACAAATGTTCAGTAGAAATTTATCTTTGTAACCTCACCATGGAAACATGGTCATTGTATGAAGAAATGATACCTCCAAAACATGTCCAATGAAACAATACTCTCAATAAAGGATGGGATTAATCAGATTAATTGTTTATTTACATGGCTACATTAGAAGTATACTTAAACTTGAAAGTATCCCTTCTCTCCAAGTAGCTTAAGATAGGTAGATTTTGTTTTCTTGTGTATATAATTTGTGTTTCAGTAAATTTTTCCTAACAAGCAATTGTTGCATCAAGATAATGGTTTGGGGATGACTCCATACCCAAATAGACAAAAGTAGTTGGTCTTGGTCTGGGTCCTCAACAACCCACATGGGGTCACTATCCCATAGTTGGAGCCAGATGTTGATGTGTTTTCCCTAACACCTATCAACTAGGTGATTGGGGTGCATATTTGAACCTATCCTTCTTTCAAATGGAGACCAATTTTTTTCAATTTTGGAAGTGCTAAATAACCCTTACATGTTGATCATGAAGACTCAACAAGTTTTAGATCAACTTCAATATTGCAGTTCTTCAACATGAAAGGCCAATAGGGATGGTTTCTCTACAAAACAAAAGAGCAGAAAATAAAAATATAATAAAAGAAATAAATTGATTATGTACATCTTCTCATTGAATAGCCCTATGTATTAGCTTCATGCATCATTTTACAAAATCTAAAACATAGGTCATATGCCCAAGATATTCCATTTTCCTCACTCATCTCTATTTCCTCAATCCATTTTCATCACTCATCTATATTTCTTCAATCATATCTATACTACCACCCCATACTTAGCACATGGAATAGGAAAATATAAATACCTCGATGACCTGGTCTAACTATTAATTTACATGTCTAGAAATTATACTATCTAAGAAAGAGGCATTGAATCTCCACAAGGTTGCAAGCCAAGCAATAACAAACTACTTTATGGAGATGGAAGAAGAGCTCAATGAATGACCCAGATTATGTTGAGAAAAAAATGAAGGTAGAGATATAACAAGGAAACACATAGAGATATTGCAGTAGACATAGAGATACAATAATACTCAATTTCTATTAAAGAATGAAATCTGTAGAAACTATAAAAATACATAGTAGAATGACCTCGCTAGAATGGTGGTAGCTTATCTCTGAGAAGATATGTGACGACTACACTCATTCACAAGAAGATGTGTTTACAATGAGGCTCTAGAGGCCTTTTTAATATAAATCATTAATGAGAAAACTCTAAACGTCCAAAATCCTAACCCCAGAAGATGAAACACATAAAGGTTTGCGGGCCCCGATGGGGGTAATTGATACGTAAACTTCTCAAGGGCGTAACTTTTGCATACGATATTTGTTTGGGGCACTCAATATACTGTCAGAAAGGTATAGTTGAGAAGTAAACATTCCATTCAACCTAGCATTTTCATTTTATTACATTTTAGGTGTCGTCGTGAAAAAAAATAAATTGTTTAGGGCCTCAAAATGACCCCAGAAGTTCAAGACCCGAAAAAACTTAGAAAACTGCCAAGGTGGAATTTTTTTTTTGAGCTAGTGGAATAGGTGGGTGGCCATCGATATCCACTTGGATAATTCCTCCCATGTTGTGAGTGGGAAATCCCTCTATGGAATAACACTTAGGGTTTTATCATGCATGCAAAAAATAACTAAAGATTCCTACTTTCTACCATCATCCCGAACCTAATCCCCATTATTCTTAAGCAAATACGTAGTTAAGAAGATCAAGTGAGCATACCTTATTTCGGGTGTTTGATATCGATCCTTCTTCACGCTTGGTCTCTCTTTGACTGTAGATATCCTTCCAAGGATGGCCTGCATTCACACAAGACAAATAAAGAACTCCACATGCATTTGATCTACAGATTAATGGGTTAGATATTTAAGAAGAGTTGTTCAACAATGTTTGGGCAAAGAAGGAATCTAAGATGGCTTGATGCCAGGTAATCATGTCTGGTGCAAATTAGGGTTATAACAGATTCCCCCTAATGTGTGAGGTTAGAAGAGCATCTGATGGACGAAATACATTAACAATCTTCACCGATGGGACGAGCAAGTGAGCCCAAGGACCAAAAATTGGGAGGTGCTATCTGCAAAATAATAATTTTCTCACCGAGGCGGGCATACCAATGCTCGGGATAAAATAAAATCATGACTACCAATCAAATACACTGTATATCCATGTCATATAACTATATAAAGTGTAGCTATGAGAAATACAAAGTGGAGCTACATCTCGAAATCAAAAAGATATATGTGTAGAGTATCCATCTTCTTAGAATATGATAAGGCATGATGGTTAGAGATGAGGTCTTCAGAGCTCGAGCAACAACTTCAAAATCTTCAAAAATCGGGTAGGAGTGTAATATGAGTGTACGAATTCACTACCCAGAGGTCTTCGATGGCTTGTCGGTCATGGACTAGAGAATATTTGATGATCAGACTGAAGGCTTCATTGATTTCGAACAAGGACTTGATTGGATGTTCAGGATGGCTGGGTATGAGGGAAAGAGACAAACTGCAGAGGGGCCGAATCAGGCTTGGTAAAAAATTCCCTTGGACAATAGCATGACAAATGATGAGACTCAGGCAACATGGCATTAACATAAGTTTACAAGGCACGATGCAACAAAAACTCTCCATATGTTTGGAAGAATAACCAAATGGAGGAGGACACAAATCTATGTAGCGAGAACAACTTCCTAAGGTCGTATTAAATCCCAGAGTTTGACGAACAAACAAACATATGTGCTTTATCCAAGGGCGACTCATTATGCTGCCAATAAAGAAAATACTTTTCCCTTCCTCTTTTTGGGGTATATTTGATGTTTTTTTGTCTTTTTCAATAATTTTGGAATAATAATAAAATAATGTTACGTTACAAAGGAGGAATGAGTGTTGCAAACATACAAGTTCAAGGCGTAGGGACAAGACTGATGTTCAAAGTAAGGACACCCGGGAAAAATCCTCCAGGAGCCAAAGGTGTCAAGATGCAGAGGCAAAGTGCTATAGGGCTTGTGTATAAGGCATGCTTTAGATGGTTCAGTTGAGAGCAAGATGAATTCGACATTAGGCCAAAGATGCAGGTATGTAAATGCTATTAATAAAACACACAATGGTAACATCCTTCGATGTGAGTTTAACGAGACCAGAGAAGGTAAGCTCTGTGGTTTTTCATGTTTAGAGATTCTGAAAAATGTAAAAGGAGACTCCACTGAGGTACCTTTTTCGAAGGTAGTCTAGTCAATTCGAAAAAGGGGTAAACTAGCACTGAAAATACGTCTATTCAAAACCATTTTAACGAGTGTGATACAAACAAGATCACTTAGCCATTTTTTCATTTTTAAGGAGTCTGAAAAAGGCTTAACTATGGACTCCGTCAGGAATGTTCTTATGGACCATTTTAATGAGTGTAAAAGAATAAGGTCACTCGTCGATCTTTTCAATTTTAGGGAGTCTGAAAAGAGTTTAACTATGGACTTTGTGGGGGTTCCTTTTTCATACATTTAGTCCCTCAGGCCCGAAAAAGGGGTAAAATTATACCTGAGGGTACTCTTCTAGAGAACTGAATTTCCTTAGAGTATACCTTTGTTCGTGTAGTTGACCGTCCAGACCGAAAAAGGGGTAAACTACTGCCGGACAGATGTGACTTCAAATTTCAGTTTAACGAGTGTGAAAGGCCACAAGATTGCTCGACAATCTTTTCATGTTTAGAGGGTCTGAAAAGGGCTTAAAAGAAGACCTGCATAAGGAATGTTCTTCTGGACCAATTTAACAAGTGTGAAGAAACAAGGTCACTCGACAATCTTTTCATCTTTAGGGAGTCTGAAAAGGGCTTAAAGAAGACTCCATAGGGGCTACAACTCATGTATGAAACTGGTTCAGGTAGAGCCCGCTGCTAGGCTCAGACCAAGAGTCTCTTCGATAATCAACTTGGAAAGTCATCCAAAAGGGAAGAAAACACAAACCACAATGTAAGTCCTCCCTCAGTATAGAAACCGTAGACATGGCTTCAAGGATAGCCTCATCCGAAGGCAATTCAAAATTTGAGAAATCACGCAAACGAGGGTTGACAGTCCCAAAGGGTGAAGTAAGCTGACCATACTCCATATGACGATGGAGGTTCTGGCTAGGAATGGCAGAGTCTATCAACGAAGAATCACAAGCACGAGGGATTGAGGATCTACAAACAACGAGATTAGACTTAGAAGGATACTCAAGCCTACTTGGACCAAGAGGGGGAAACAAGGGCTCCCATGCCCCCATTGGATAAACCAATGGATCAGTTGCTGAGACTTAGTCTCGGGAAGGCCAACATGATTTCACAGGTTCCTGCTCAGAAGCAATTGAACATCGAGGATAAGATGCCACATAATTAACCCGTGGCGGGGTAGAGTCTACACGAATGATAGGAACACATAAAGGGGTAGTCTGAAATAATGCTGAATTAGGATGGTGATTATCATATGCCAGCTAGTCGATAGTGACAATGCTTCCATTGTGAGGGAAATGCATCACCTGGAAGAGCGTAGACACTACAACATTCATAGCATATACATAATCACGCCCGAGAAGCATATTGAAATCTAACGGGCCTTGCACCACTATAACATCAACAAGGACAATCTTCCCACCTAATGAGATAGGAAACTGAGGAAGAATCCCCAAATATTCACTAGGACATATGTCAAAAGCCAACAACTCATGCGAAGCAGACACAAGCTTGGGAGATCCCAAGACTTTCCAAACCGAGGAGGATAAAATACTTGTAGAGGCTCCCTCATCCATAATACATCGATAAATGTTTGTTGAATTAACTTCAACTCTTATTTGAAAAGGTGCGGCAGAAGGAAGACGAGGCTTAACTAGGTCATTCCAATCAAAGGAAACCATCCTAGGGCTTGGAGGGGGTGTGCTTGGAACAAGCAGAATGCCCCCTTGTTATGAAAGTATTGAACCGGAAATGCTAAAAACATAGTTGGTAGACACGTCACTCCCCAAAAGAAGAGTGGGATCATCCGATGACTACATCGACATGGCCACTTTCGCAACCAATGGCTGAATAGGCTGTGGGACTACATGGTCTAAAGGCACCTCACCCCAAAAAAGAGGAGTGGGATCAACCGATGACTGCATCAACATGACCACTTTCACAACCAATGGATGAATAGGTTGCGAGACTACATGGTCGAAAGGCACCTTAGCCCCCAAAAGAGGAGTGGGATTAGCTGATGACTGCATCAACATGACCACTTTCTTAGCCAATGGCTGAATAGGCTAAGAGACTACATGGTCTAAAGGCACCTCACCCCTCAAAAGAGGAGTGGGATCAACCGATGACTGCATCAATGTGACCACTTTCACAACCAATGGATGAATAGGCTGCGAGACTACATGGTCTAAAGACACCTCACCCCCCAAAAGAGGAGTCGGATCAACTGATGACTACATCAACATGACCACTTTCTCAACCAAAGGTTGAATAGAATGTGAGGAAACCTGAGAAGAATCAGAATCAGAAGAGCTTGCAGATAGGGACCACAATCTTTGTACCTCTGAAATGTCAGGGCATAGATGAGTAAGGTGTTCTCCCTTGCAAAGATTACAAGGGAACTTAGGTTTACATCCTATCCATATAGGTTTCTCAACATAATTAATGCCCCCAACATGACTAGTAGTGGTTGGTTGCACATCTCCAACATGACTTGCAGAGGTTAGTGATGGTTCAATAACATGACTTGCAGAGGCTACAGACCTATTACCAATATTACTATCAGTGACTGGACTTTTTCCCCCAGCATGACTTGCAGAGAGTGGGTGTGTGCCCCCAACATAACTTGTAGAGGCTGGGTGTTGGTCTTCAACATGACTTGTAGAGGTGGTCTACCTATCTCCAACATGACTCATAGAGGTTGGTGATTTCTTCTTCCTATTCTTCCTCATTCTATTTTATTTAGACTTTCGGTTACTAGTAACTGTACTTTCACCAGAGGCGGGAGAAGGAGGAGGAGAAGAATTTGCTGATGAAGAAACATCAACAGGGTTCCCATGACATAAAGTTCTTAACTGAGAAGTGTCAAGAGCATTTGGGACATTTGGAATGGTACCCAACCAAACTAGTAATCCCACATTCAACCCAGGAATGTACAAAGTGGCCATCAAAGGGACACCAACATTTCCGAAGAAGGGAAAAGCACAAGAATCCCCTCATGAAGGGGTTCTTTGGTTGGTTTGGTCAGGAAAATTAGCCATGAAAATCCTATGCACAGGTTCTCCCCTTGCAAGATCGTTCAAGTCCGTAAAAGCCTCACGCATTGACCCTGGCAAACCAGTGGTATAAAAACAATGCCTAGAAAGAGGCGGCTCCACATTTCTAAGCGAAAGACCAAAAAGTCCTCACGACCAGTGGAGTGGGCGGTCTACCACCCTAGGTTAGAGACCCAAATCCATGACTGACTAACTCACTATGGAAAACTAGGGAGCACAAAGCACACACTAAAAGCTCCTAAAGGAAAATCAAGCAAACGATTAACTAGTTGAAAGAATAGTTACACCAACCAACACTAGAGCAACTTACGGGTGCAAGTGCAACTCGAAAATGGAAGCACCCTTCAGGTATAATCTGCAAAGCGTGGCCCGATGTCTACCCTAGGTACTGTGGTATACCCCTGAGGTCACCTGTGTAAGTCCCTAAAATAAAGGCAACTAGGTTGCCAGCTCATGAACAATCACTAGGTGGGTACATTCGACAGTTGGGTGGACCACAATGAGCAGGGTATCAAGCCCGAAACCTATCAAGGGAATAAAAAGAAAGTGTTCCAGAGGAAGACTGAGGACCTCGAACGGATTTGACACCCACAAAGATCCATGGAAAATGCGATCAACAGAATCCCAAGACAAGTCCTCTATATGCGTTCCCCACTACACTTGGTTCGACTTTGGAGGGGTTATCTCCGCTACCTTTCCTCACGCGATCTCATGTTTAGCCCGTGTTAGAAGGGGGTCCTGGATAATTTCCACGTTACTAGACTTCTACACTCCTTAGCACAGACTCGTATGTTTTTTTTATAGCCTTGAAGAGTTTCCTCTCCAACCTAAATCAAGGCTCTAGCCTAATCTAGTTGATGGACCCTACAAACATAAAGTCTAGTAAATTTTAATTAGCGTTCTTTTTAGTGGCTTGATTTACTCAAAAGGGTACGGTAGTGTAACTGATGGTGTTAAGACTCTTGTGAAAAATGATGAAACTTATATGAACACTGGCAAAGAATGATTATATTTCTTATTTTTTTCCTTTTGAAATGCTTTTAAAATTAGAAGAAAACACAACGCTATGCTAATTTCTTTTTCTTTTTCTTTTTCAAATAACAATACAAATAAAATGCCAGGAAAGAAAGAGATCTAACAAACTATTTTTTTTTTTTTTTTTTTTAATTTTTTCTTCCAATCAAAGTAGAAATAACAAAAGATTCTAAAAGAAACTGATGAATGCACGATTCATGGCCCCTCCCGGCCATGAGGGGGAATTGTTTTTCAAAATGAAACTCATTTTTCTTAAAATTTTGAGATAAAAATAAGTTTAAAAATCTAGGAAACACAACAAATCTTTTAAATGAAAAAGCAATCTATGATGGAATACAACCTAGGCTAAGCTGGAATACAACCTAGGCTAAGTTGCTATGACAGAGACCAAGAACACTGAGAGATATAACTCTTGACAAGGAAAAGGATGACTGCCTCTCCTTAAACAATTTTTTTTTCAACAGGTACACTACTGACAGTTCAACAACCAACGTGTGCACGCGAGTTGTGTAAGTTCAGAATGCGTGTACACACATGCAGACCGTATGCAGGTCGCGTGTACCTATGCAACTCTTCAAAAATGAAAATACAAGCAATCAAGCACTGATAGAGACTACTGGTATTGAGAACCAGAATCTCTTGAAGACTCATAGACTTACTTTGACAGAAAAAGAAAACAATTGAAGCAAAATTTCACAGAACAAAACCAATCTGAGGCGAAACCTAAGCTACAAAAATGCAAAAATAGAGACTAGAATGAGTTCCAGAAAACCCCTGAGAAGGATTACTTCTGATAGGGGAGAGGATGACTACCTCTCTAACAGAAATTTTTTGAAATCATACACGCGACTGACACTTCCTCAGCTAGCGTGTACACATGGGTTGTGTGAGGGTAGGGCGTGGGTACAAGCATGCATACCTTATACAGGCTGCGTGTACCTCTGTGGGTCTCGAAAAAAAGAAGAAAAAAAATGCAGTCAAGCAAAGAAATATAGATAACTGGTATGGAAGACCAGAATCTCTGTTAGCTCAGACTTTTGCAGAAATTTTAAAAACAAGGAATGAAACCAGTTTTTAAAAATACCCAAGAAAAATATTCCCAGAAACCCTAGAGATCCCCAGTGGAGTCACCAATTTTGTTGTGAGTGGGAAATCCCGCTACAGACTAGCACTTAGGGTTTTATCATGCATGCAGAAAAGACCTAAAGATTCCTACTTTCTACCATCATCCCGGACCTAATCCCCATTATTCTTAAGAAAATACGTAGTTAATAAGATCAAGTGAGCATACCTTATTTCAGGCATTTGATATTGATCCTTCTTCACGCTTGGTCACTCTTTGACTGCAACTCTCCTCCCAAGGCTGACTTGCATTCACACAAGACAAACAAAGAACTCCACATGCATTTCATCAACAGATTAATGGGTTAGAGATTTAACCAACATGTATGTAATAAACCACGAAAACCTCATATGGTGGGACGAGAAAAGTACCTGTCATAGGCTCCTCTTCAACTGTCCTCCAACTTCTTTGCTTTATACTTCTCTTTGCACAAGGATGGCTAAATGTTGGGACAAAGGGAATGCACAATCGGGTATAGTTTCTTTACTATGATTCTCCTCTTCCAAATGGGACCCCTAACCCTTATTTTATAGGTTAGAAGAAGCTAGGTATTTGGTCAAATTTCCGACCATGCATGGCCGGAAGATTTAGTTAACTTACCCAAAGCTGTGTGGTCCGTCAACAAATTTCTTTTTTTGTGCTTTTGTAGGTACACGCGGGATGTCTTGGGTCAGCTAGCGTGTACACACATGCGGTAATGTAGCAAGGTGCGTGGGATTTTATAAAAGGGGTCTTTTAAGAAGAGGTATTCATCAGTGTTTGGGAAACGAAGGAATCTGAGATGGACTGATGCTAGGTAAGCATGTCTGGTGCAAATTAGGGTTATAACATCCCCCCTTGGGAGGCGATGGTACCCATTGTGTCAAGTTCCTGTGGGATATGGGGAAGATTTTGCTGAATATGAACCTTAGTGAGCAACTTGCCTTGCTAAAGAATTTGTTTTGCTTATACTTGGCATTAACTTGTTGAAGGATTTCATGAACTTTTTATTGGAGGGGATGGATCTATTCAACCAATATAGCTACATGATATTCCTTGGTATGAGTGTGGGAAGACTATGTTGTTGAAGATGTAGGATGAAGAGCTATATAAATGGGGGATAATGGTTGAAACCCCAAGAACACCTGAAAATGGTTTTATCCAATAGAGTTATGAAGGGATATATTATATATTTTCTTGAATGGGTAGTGCGGAGGAACCCTTGTAGGTGAAGCAAGAATATGTTTGTGCTCTTCTACAATGTTGTCGATCTGCTTCTGCTGGATATAAATGTCTTGGGCCGAGGTTGTAGTGGTCACAATGTCCTTTTGTTCACCTTCTGACCGGATCATGAAGAGGATAAACTTTGTGGTATGATAGATTACTTTGCGTCATTCTTTTTTCGAGATAGTAGTCAGAACTACCTGTGGTACCCTGTATATTTGACCCCCAGAGTAACAATGACACTACAAGGTTGAGACTCATAAAAAAAATGACACTTCCACATATATGGCTGGAATAAAATAACATCATAGAATTCCAGTGGGACAACATCACATAATACCTCATCCTTGAAGGGCTTGATGTTGTAGGACAAATGGAATTGTTGGTTGATGCGAAGATATCGTCCATGGAGAAGCCACATGATGTTGTATGGCGATAGGTGTGGTGTTGTCAACAACTCCAACTACTTGATGATATCTACTGAGATTGAGTTCTTTTGGATTCCACTATCAACAATAAAATGCAGTGGGGTGCCCCTAACACACATCTATGAATGGAAGAGGCACCCGCCCTCCTCAAGATCCTTTGGTTCTTCTGGTTGGATTGTTGTGGTCACAATGGTAGAAATGGGTTCTTCATCGATGATCGATTTCCTTTTATTGCGCTCTAAATCAAATTCTAAATCAGGTTTTGATTCTTTTTCTTTGAGATTGACCACCAATGACTATTTTGAGGGACATTCATCGGTGTTGTGTCACGAGATTTTGTGGAGCTCACACCATTTTCCAGTGTCCTTCTTTGTCTTCCCATTATCCTTGTTTTTCTACAGCTTGGATTGGTTTTCTTGAGGTTTTCTTCTATGTGATTTAGGGTAGCCTTTACCATACTTTGGTTGCTTAGGATGTTTAGATCCAAACTCTCTCTTATTCTATTGCTTCAATTTTTGCTCAATTTTGACAGGATATCGATAAGCAGTTCCTAGTGATGAGATGTCCATAAAATCCATTTATGATTGGATGTAACTATATAGACCCCCATGGAATTTTAGAACCAGATGTCACTTGAAGTCTTAGATACCCAACTTGGTGCACAAGGTATGAAAGGTATTTTTGAACTCCAACACGTCTTGGTCGCTCTCCTGGCACAGTTTGGTCCATCTCGTGTATTGGTCGTCATAGTTTCCAACATGATAATATTGTTCCTTGATGGAATCCATAAAATATTCCCAAGTGGGCACGACCCAAAATATTCCAGATTCCTCTATGGATTTTTTCTCATAGTAACTCTCCCACCAATCTTTGACATGTGGGAAAATCTTAAGGAGCACAAAGGTGATCTTTTCCCTATTAGAAAAATTGTGGATAGATAAATAATGTTCTAGTAGATTTAACCACTTTTCTAAAGCCTCTGCATCTATCTGAACTTCAAATACAAGAATACCAAAAGTAACTTGTACCTTGAGGGGGGCGTCGCCTCTAAAGTGGACACTTTATGAAGATGCATCTGTTGTCGACAACCGTCGAAGGATTTGGGAAAAGTTATCCATCATCTCGTTTCTCTGTCGTGTCAGGGAGTTTGTAAGCAATAGCTTAATAGGATATCTTTCTCCCTCATCTCTCTTTTCTTCTACCATGGGAGGCTTCTTGGGTTAGCGAGAGAAGTTTTCCTCAATAGAATCTAGCTCGAGACCCAACTCTCTATACATTGACCTCGTTGGGGACATGCACTAAGAACCAACAAGGAGAAGACTACTCTAATAGCATTGATCTAGATTATGCTCAGAATGAAATGAAGGAAGAGATATAACAAGGAAACATGTAGAGATATTGCAAGAAAAATAGAGATACAATAATACTCAATTTCTATTTAAGAATGAAATATGTAGAAACTGTGAAAATACATAGTGAAATGAACGCACTAGTATGGTGTCAACTTATTTCTAAGAAGAGATGCGAGGACTACACTCATTCGCAAGAATATGTGTTTACAATGAGGCTCCAAAGGCCTTTTTAAACTAAATCATTAATGAGAAAACCCTAAACATCCAAAACCCTAACCCCATATGATGAAATTCCAAAAGTTTTGTGGGTCCTGATGGGGGTAGTTGATACATCAACTTATTGAGGGTGTAAATTTTTCATACGATCTCCTTTTGGGGCACTTGGTATACCATCATAAAGTTCTAGTCGAGAAGTATGTTGGACTATGATTGTTGTTTTACTAAAACCCACAAGCATTAGTCTCCTCCACAATCGTCGGACTTAGGATCCAGGAGAGGGGGTTAACTTGTTAGGGATTGTTTCACATCAAAATTCCTCACTTCGATAATGTCACATTCTCATTGTCGTAAGTGTCACACTTTTGTCGCAAGTTTCATAAGTGTTGCATTCTCATCATGTAAGTGTCGCATCACGAACGACACCATGAAAACACTTGATACAACCCCTAAAACATGTTAGAAGAAGAAACCCCATCATTTGTCAGTTGGAACAAAGTGTTTTTCAATGAGAATTGGTCATCTTGACAACTTTTGGAAGATCAATGCTCCCCTGCTCATATATAGGGAGCGCTAGCACTCTTTGTCTATCTAGCAGGGAACATTGTAGTGCTCTATTTCACATTGTAAGGGAGCACCGAATTAGTTGAGAAAATCTTGGAAGAAATCCCCTTTTTCTCTAAATAAAACTATGTATGGATTGAGTTAGTTTGGCTTGAATATAACCCTCAGGATGCATCTAAGGGGGATATCACAACTAATGGAGTGATATCCTCAATTAATCCAAAATATAACCAAGGTGGTTGAGCCTCTCAAAGCCTATAAATGGAGGCATTCTTATGGTGAAAAAGAGGAAAAATAATCAACAAAGCATTGTTATTCTGATCGTGGATCTTTTGAGAAAGGGGTTGGACGAGGAGGACTTGAAGAGGCTACTGCAACATCATCTGAAGATTGTAAGTGTATCTTTAAAGTTGTCATCAATATAATTGGCCTATTTCCTTCTAGTATGTGTTTACATGTACTTGTCTATGCTCTTTAAAATCTTCATAGATAGATCGATTTTGTCTAATCCATTAGAGTAGGAGATAGTTGTTTGTCCCTTGTCATCTATTGTAGGTACTGTTCAGAACTCGTGGATTGGAGCAGCGTGGAAAAATCTTGAAAGTGAGGTACATCATACTATCCCTCCTTCTCTCTTTTTCAATGGGAACAATTAATCTATATGAATGGTAGTGTCCAAAGGTAGTTCTTTGTATTGGTAGAGGGGTCTGTAGTCCAAGGGAAAAATCACATGACCGAAGGGGAATTATTCCGTAATAGAAATTGGTGACTCCACTGGTGATCCAATTTTCAGTTTTGGATCTTTCCTTGGTTTGTCCTTACCTTTTTTCTATATTTAGGTCTCATTTTCTGATTTGATCTATCCTTACATTTTTTCATCTTTGCTAAGTTGTCTTACAGAGTCTCTGATTGAATATCCCTGAGTTTTTGAGTTTTCTGGGTTTTTCTAAAACTTATCTCAGGACTAGCGCCCATTTTCAGTTTAAGTCAGAGCGCTGATAATCTAATCAATGCTCCCCCAAAGTGTGTTAGGGAGTGTTGTAGCACTCTGGTGCATTGATTACCAGAGCGTCAATTTTTCTTGGTTTGAAAAATTGCAGTTCTCTTTCTTGTTGGGCACAATCCTTTGATCTTCCTCTTTGGATCAGATCCTATTTTGTCAGATCTTGTCTTTTGTTTGACTTAAAACTTGCTGCTTTTCATTCTTTTATTCTTGATTGGGTTTTTGTTGTCTTTCCTTACTGCAAAATCAATCATTTTCTCCTAAACTTGGTTTCTTTTTGCTGCTCTTTTTTGATTATTTGATTGATTAGAGGTTTTCATAGGGAAAGTTATTGATCTTAGAACTGTTTTCTTTGTATTTGATCCCTTACTTAGTTCTGGAAGGCTATTAAGTCTATATTTTTTCTTTTTGGTGTTTTTCTTTGAGTGGATAGTTTGTTCTTATTGTAATCTCCTATTTGTTGTTGAGAGTGTCTTTGTTTGTGTTCTTTTGCTCCTTATTTTTGAAAATCGCAATAGTGAAGTCATTTTCATTATTAGTGAAAGGAAGGAGCATTAGAAGAAATTTTCAATTTACATTTGTAATCAAACAAATAAATACTTGTATGCATTGGTTTTGGATATTGGAAAGATTTTATTTATAATTTGGAATTTTTTTGAATTTTTGTTGAGAATGAAATAATATACAATTTTGCATTCTTGAGTGTTTTGTTAGTGACAGAAGAAAATAAACTCTTCTCCTTCCCATAGTTAGAAGTTCATTGAAGAGAAAGTTTGCATCTCATTCTTTTCATATTTTTTGAGTCGAGTATCAAACATCATCAGTTTCACTATCATTTACCTTTGTGTAACGAACAACCATGAAAATGAACGCTAATTAAAATCAAACTAGAAAATTTCATTTTTAGATCTTGACACCAACAATAGACTAGGACTAGAGATTTGAAATAGGTTGTGAGAATAACTCTCCAAAGCAGTCAAGACAAACTCAAAATCTTGTGATAGGGAGAGTAAATCCAACCTTCGTATAAGCATAGCTGGGATCTCCCTCTCACACAGGGGTTAAACATGTGATCGCGTTCAAGAGAGAAATGAAGGTTATCCCTCCGAGTCTCAACCGATTGTAGTAGTACGCTCATACATTGGGGGTTCTTCTTGAGGATCAAATGTTTTTTTTTTTAATGTTTGGAGGAATCAACAACTAGTTGGGCACGTGCTCGCGTTACACGTGGCCGTGTTATCCAACTGCTACCACTATAACTCCAGGTGTGCCCACGATCCCCCTTATGTGGCACACATTGTAAGTCGGGGGGAGTTGAACTCGAAACCTCATGGAACTTCATTTTCATGGAACTTGCCAATTGAGCTTCCCCCCTAGGGGCGAGGATCAAATGTTTTCATTTGGTATCGGAGCTTCGTGACTTTCAAATCTATTCAGGGTCCTCTAGAGTTTACTGGTCCACTTGTCCTCGATTCTCTTGAAGAATTTCAGACTTGATATCCTCCCATACGTTTGGACTCCACTGTCAACTGTACCTACCCAAAGGCTAACTATGAGTTGGTATCCTTAGTAGCCACAATCTTTATGGTCCTTACACAAGGTGACGATGAAAGGAAGTCTTTGTGTTGCGCCTCTTTTGTCACCTAAATGAACAAAACATAGGTTCTTACAAGCTTAGTTGGGTTAGATAAGCAAGACAACCATAAAGGAAAGGGTTAGAAAAAGAAACATAAAAGACTAAGCTAAGAATTAAACTAGAAAAGAAAAGAATAACTAAACTATTGAGCATAAGGACATAAGAATAAGAAATAAACAAGACTCATGTCACCAATGAAAAGGATTATATTAGTGAAAAGAAAACACCAAGAAGAAAGAGGACTTTGGGTCCCTTCTTCCTCCAAGGTAGGGCTCTTGGACCCCCACAACTAAGCTCTTCTTACAACTTTGAAACTTGAAAGAAATGGTGAAAGAATCCCAAGCTAATCCACTCAAGAGGTGAGATGGATTGCCCAAATGTAATGATGCTAGTATCCTCTTGATGAGAAAAGAGGATTCCCTAAGAGAATAACAGTAACATAACCTTGCAAATGAATTCCTTGAAAATGTAGTGCACCCATGGCCTTGTTTTATAGCACCACTTTGAGGTATTGTGCAACCAACTTTTAGTGTGAAAAGGGGCTATTTAGGGCATTTTTAGGTCTTTGACCAGCCACCCAGTCGGATCCAGCCGAGATTTGGATGTCAAATCAACTTGGAAGCTGAACCAGAAGTGGGTGGGAGGCTGATCAATCTCATAAATGCATTGTTCTCAGGTGTGCACAGATTTTAGCAGCCACAGTCACGCATCGTGCGCATGTGCACTTTTCGTTTGTTTCTGTCTTGCGCATGTGTGCGCATGCCCTGTGTAGTCATAGTGCACCTTAATTTTATAACTAGTTGTATAGTTTTGGACCTTTTGGAAATGATTTTGTGGTAATTTTGGTCCATGGGTGACCTCATAACTGTTTGAAGATGCTGGATTCCTTTAACCATTTGTGGACGAAATATCAGTGATAACAGATGCCCCCTGATGGATGAGGTTAGGCGCATACGTATAGCCAAAATTCATCAATGTTTCTTCTACTGAGAGTGCCGTTGTAAGAAAGAGAAATAGTGAGAGTATCAAGAGTGACCCATTGGAGGGAGAAGGGAACCTGTAGGATCCAACATTCCATAAGGTATGTAAAATAAATTGTGTACAAACGAGGGAGGCATGCCCCATGCTCATGTCATGTAACTCAAAAAGAAGGGTGTTGTATAGTAACTGAAACTGTGTGTTGATGTAGATCACTGCAGCGCCCTCAGGGGTGGTTTTGATAAAGGCAGAGGACGAGTCTGATGAGGAACATACTCTAAACAGTAGGCAAGGACACCTATAAGAAGTATCATGGATGTTGTGGGCATTGATATCCTAGCCAGGTTTAGAGGTCTTCGACGAATATAAGAAATAACTGCAATAGTCACAAAGTAAGACCCACTGTAACATGAGAAAGTGTTGAAGTCGAATGTTATGGAGGTCAACGACAACAAAGAGCAATTATGGTTCTCCTTGTACCGTCCGAGACTGCTCATTGGAAAGGTAATGAGAGTCAAGATATTGTCACCCTTCTGGAAACTGTTCTGATGTCGACAAAAGGGGGACGCGACTCTAAGAAGAAAAGGGCTTTGGGAAATATACTAGGTGAGGTTAGGAATTGAGGAGGTACATGGATGAATTCAATATGTGTGGAGACTCAAGACTTCCCTTGGTTGGGGATATATGTGAAGGATAAGTGGCCGCAACCGTTCAACTAGATCGAGTGTCAGGGGGACAATAGGATGTGGTATAAGTTGTGCCAGAGGTGGGACAAAGTGAACAAACTCAGAGAGAAGAGGTAGGTGGCCTGTGGAATACTCGGAGTGTATGGATGATGTCAACATGAGTAGATGATAAGGAGTGCCCCAACCAAGGGCGACATGGGTTGCGTTTTCCAAAAAAAGGGAAGAAGGTCGCCAAAGGTGACGACAAAAAGATATGTAAATGATGGAAACAAAGGCTTTTTACAATTACCAAATGAATAAAGAATAATTTTGGATGAGTGTACGAATACAGAAATGGGTGCCCCAATGCAATATGATTGGGCCGATCAGGGCACAATTTTCTTGGAGAACTGGTGGAGGTTGGGGGGCCCATGTGTGGGTTTTTGTATGAGGTAGATGAAATGGAGGGAAATTTGCGGATGGGAAAAATTATTGTGGAGGTGCAATCAAAATAGAACATTGAAGAGATAACTTGGGAGTCCATTGGGAAAGCTAGCAAAATGAGGAGAAGGAGTATGTGGCTGATTCAAGACATGATACATAAGACTATCGAGACTCCCATCTCTAAAGGGTTGAAAAAAAACATGAGTGTCATAGTGCTAAGGGGGGATATGAATGGGACAACTCATGTGGGGGAGAGTGCTACTGGGTGACAATACCCAAAATGCAATGGAGGTGGCAGTACTACAAAGCCAGATATGGGGACCCTAAAGGCAAATTTCAGAGGGTGTGACTGGAGATGCAATTGAGGTTTAGAGGGAATGATTACATGCCAGTGTTGATTATATACCTGAAGGGGTTGTGCTAATGTATGATGACCAAGTACCTGCACACATGAAAACCAAATACCCGACGTGAACAATATCTGAAGAGAATCAAACATATAAGCATTTATTTGATAATTTTGAACATGAGCATGCGTACCTGGATAGGGTATGAAAAAAATGGTGCCTCGGGGACTGTCTTGATGTAGATGATGGGATGCTGATCCCGAGGCTGAAGATGGATCGAAAAACGGACACCCGGAGCTCCCAGAATAGGGTTTGGAAGTTTGGTGAAAAGGGCATTTGGCGTTGTCTGTATTCAATGATCATGGGACATTGATATGTGAAATGATCTAAGGATTTTCATAGAGAGCAAGGGCATCTCATACGTTCATTGAATGAAGTCGTGACATAATGGATGTCAGTGATGTTTGGTAGGGATGATGTAGCTGGACTGGGTTCGTGTTGGAAGCTTTGGCGTACTGCTACTAATGTCTGTCGGAAGTGAGGTAGCACTATGCAATGGTGTGTATAATGGCCATATTTTGAACATATGGCACAAGCGAATTTGGTTCGCAGCACTTTGCTACTTTCATTAGGGGAGGTAGCGACAATACTTGCTAAAGTGACGAACTATGATGGTGTTTGATTGAGTTGAATTAGGTTACGTAACTCGGGTAGAGATGGACATTTGTTGGTTGGGTGTCCATCTATCTCACATAGCGCGCAAGGAGGTTGGACACATGGGGGAAGTGGAGCTGTGGGATCCTTCTTCTTTCACCTGCCCCCAACTGTGGTAGGGAGGTTAGTGAGAGGGGGTGTAGAGGGTATGGTGGGACTGAGTATGGGAATCATCATTGGGATTCCTTCTGTTTGGGGAGGAAGGGATGGTTGAGGAACCATCTCTAGTGGATGTAAATACCAAACTGGGATCACCAACACCATATTCAGAAGGGTAAGTGTAGAAACTACTTGGAAAGCTTGTACGCATGGTGGAGGGTAAAAGAAGGGGATTTGAGTAATGGCTTGGGGAACTGTCTCCCAAACTGGGATATGGCCTTGGGGTGAGGTGAAATCGTGGACTAGTGGAGTCGACGAGTTCATAGGACGCTCATGAGGGAGGGGCTCTGCAACTAGTGGGACATCAGATATGAGAGAAGCCTCCCTCGGAGGAAAGGTATTCTCAATGTCAGTTCCTTTGGATGATATGACACATACCTGATTGGAAGGATGAAGGAGCGATGGTGCCCCATGGTAAGTTCCTAACAATGATGGGTCTTTGAAAATTTCGGGACCCATTTCGATGAGTGAGTATGCTTCATGATTTGTGTGGATGAGAGGGAGAATGTTATCGATGTTGGCAGAAGGGTTAGGCTCATAATGTGAAAGATGGTCAATGGTAATGATCTTCCCATTATGAGGGAACATCATGGTTTGAAAGACAGAAGAGGAAACTACCTTCATAGCGTACATGTAGCTACGACCGAACAAGATATTGTAATCAAGTGGGGCATCGATAACTTCAATGTCAATGAGAATGGTCTTGCCCCCGAGTTCTACGGGGACATTTTGGAAGAGTCCTTCGGGAGAAGATGGTTGTCTGTCATAAGATCTTATGGTAATGGTAGATGGTATGGGTTCGGGGGAACCAAGTTTATGCCATACAGACTTGGACATGATGCATGTGGATGCACCTTCATCGATGATACACCGATGAACTGTGATGTTTCGAATTTTCACTGGGATTTGAAAAGCGATGAGAGCATGGAGATGAGGCTCACCACTGTCGAGATCAAATGTGATGACTTGAGTATCCATGGGGTCGACTGCCCCCAAGGCAGAAAGTAATGATTTCCACTGAGTGGGAAAAGTTTGAAGGACTTCTAAGACTGACATGGTAGCCGAGGATTGTGCTAAGTCATTGACTAAACTGTAATTATGAGCTTCCCTACAGGTTGTGGACATTCCTGCACAATGGGATGCGAGGGATGCAAAGAGGTGTTTCCGCGTTAGGGCGAGGGATCATCAAAGGGTGTCCTATTGGTGCTAGGAGTGTTTCTGGGGGAATGGGAGGAGACTTAGTGGGTGCTCGGTATTGACGACTACATGTTTGCAGAATGACTTCTTCCTCACTGGTGAGGAGGATAGTACGATCTGTGGGATTGTTTGGATTGAGATATTGTCCCAACTGTGATGGGGTAGGTTGCATGTCCTGTTGGGTGTTCATCACTCCTTGGTGTGGAATGGGGTTTTGTAGCACGACTGGGGGTGGTTGTTGCATGTATTGTTGTGGGGCCTGCTGAGGGGCAGGCAGTGCTGGAGTATGTGGTCCATTCACTGAGTCTTTCATCTATTTAAAATCAACGATTTGGGGGCAATGATGAGTATAATGACCGAACTCACCATATAGGGCACAAGGGAAGTTGGTTCAAAGATTATTTTTATTTTTCCCTTGATGTTTGTTGTTGTTTCCCCCATGGGGGTTCTGATTCCCTTGGTTCTGGTTGCCCCCAACAAGTTGGTTCTGTTGGGGGTGATTCCCACCTTGACCTGGGTTGTTATTGTTTTGGTTTTTTCCTTTATTTTTGGAATTATTTGACTGATGGGTTGGATTTGCCGTATTCAGCTGTTCAAAATTTTGATATTGTTGAATGGGATAGGGTTGAACAGAATTCACCCCAGTGTGAGGGTGTCCTTGTGGTGGAGCCATAGGCTGGGGAGGGCCAGGAAATGGAAAATATGGATTATTTTGTGGTAATGATCCATAAGGTACATAGGAAGGCATGATGCTTTCGCTAGTACTTAGAGTATAAGCTGAGGTAGAGAGAGTACCCGAACTTGTTTGGCTAGGTGGGTGTATTGTGGGTGCCGACGGTGGCCCACTGATGGGTGGAGGAAGAGCAACAAGGTATGGTTGTTGATAAGGGGGTGGAGGGTAATAAGAGGTTACCCCATATGCCGATGGATATTGAGGTGTGCCATACATTGGTTGTTGTTGGGGTTGTGGATTGTGGTGCATGGTGTTACCAATCAATCCGTCTGTTGAGTGAGACATCCTAGGTTTATCTTGGCCGAATGGCATGTGTTTTGGGAGATCAGGCAGTACTGTATAAAAGTACTCTGATTGAGAATAGATGAGGTCATATTGTTGAGCCTTACTGATGGATTCTTCTTCCGACTGGGGGAAGGTGGAAGCCACATCTTTACCAAGGAGTGAGACAAGTGATATGAGAAACCAATCAAGATATTGTTGTTTGGTGGTTTCTACTTTGCACAAACTACGTCGTCGATGCCACTCGTGAATGTGATCAGCGATATGTGTGGCTGAGGTTTGTTTAAAATTAGAGAGTAGTTCAAGACCATTGTCATGGCAGATTGGTAATTGGAAGAAGGCCAACAATGATTTGGCCAAGGACTCGAAAGTCACATGGGACCCTGATTTTTCATCTACATACCATTTGTCTAATGGGCCAGTGAGTGTGCATTGAAATAATCGTAGTTGGATGGAATCATCTATAATGCTATTGGAAGAGCACCATAAGTGGAAAGTCATGACATGGTTGGCAGGGTCATCTCCTGCCTTTCCTTCAAACTTGGGGATATCTGAAGGTAGTTTGGTAGGCATGGTAGGCCATGTGGGGTCATGCGATATAGGGTCATTTGTGAGTTTTCTTAGATCTGGTATGTTAAGAGAGGCCAAATATGGCATCTTGAGTGGTGGCAGAGGATTAGTTCCAGCCATGGTGTGAGTGGTTTGTGAACTTGATCGTTGGGGAGGACTAGGTGGGTTTGTACTTCCCCCGTGAGAGGAAGTTGACCCCCCACTTCCATGTAAAGGAGAGAAAGTGGACAGTGGACCTTGGGAATTGGACCCAAGTAAGGTGGAACCAAACAAAACTGATCCTAAGACAGTGGTGCTCACAAGAGTGTGAGATGGTGGAGCTGATGAGTTGGAAAGACTAGTAACTCCCCCTAGAATAGGAGGGAGATTTAACAAGAATATGGAACGATGGGGGTTTTGTGGGTCCCCTATGATGTCCGACTAGCTGAGTGGATGTGTGCAAATGGTGGTGAGAGTAATAAATAAACAAGAGTCTTTGTTGCAATTTTTGAACTTTACACAATATATATCTAAATCAAATGTAATCAGAAGTGCATCATACATAAATTTTTTTGATAAAGAAGCATATATGTGGATAAGTGGGTTTTTTCCGCGTGGGGGATCAAAGAAAACAAATGCTCATGTCCTAAAATACATAACATCCTTCCTCTCAAATAACACTAGACCTTCCAATAGTACTCAACAGTGGGGTCTGAAGTCACCAGAAGAGAAACTAGTGAAGGATGAAGTAATCAGTTATAATGAGGGGTAAAGGGGGCATATCCTGAAAGAACTGACGATATTTCCCAATAGCCACACAAAATCTGATCAAGGTGCAATTGCAACCCACAATTTCCACCTGGGTAGATATCCTAAAATTTGGTCACTAGGTACCTCGGTCAAAGTGCGACATTTAGATTTTCGGCCTAAGAAATGGGTCACGGGCTGGATCCCGTCCAAGAGGTGGGTGCCTCAAGGGGGGACGCACAGAACAACTAGACCTCGGCCTTCAACCCTACACAGGTATTTCCCTGCCTTATGGTGTTAGGAACACTTGACTTGGAGGATTTAAAGTTCCCAATTTGACAACTTCTATTGTTTTGAAAATGTGAGAATCAAATAACGAGGAGTTATTTGGATGCCTATCCCCGAAATCCTACCTAGACTAAAAGATTTATTTTGGCACCTCCTGTGGAGGAAAACTTAGTGAGTTTTTAGAATTTTTTTAGATGTGGTTGTTTGAGAGATTGGGGGTGTGAGCCAATCTCATTGAAATTAAATGGGAGTGGATAGTTTCATCAAGAAAAGGGTGGAGTGTTTCAGAATCCCTTTGGAGGAAACTTACTTTGGCCTCGACGTTTCGAGATGAAAACTATGTGAGTGATAAGTGACTTTTGTGTGTGAATGAGTGAAAGTGTGCCAATTTTTTAATAAATTAGGTGTCACCTTGCTGCATGTGGACTTCGTTTGGTCCTTACAAGTGTTGATTACCTAATTAACTAAATGCCTTTGGTACAACCTTGTGTAATTCAAAAGTCCCTAGGAAACTAGCATGTGGACATGTGGGTACTTTACTATTCCTTTAACTCCCTATTGTGATTTAATCTAAGAAAGCTTTGAAACTATCCTATATTGTGATCATGTGGGCATGTATGGGCCCGTTACAAAACCTTTAAACTTCCCTAGTGATTTAATCTAAGAAAGCAAATTTCAACACTATCCTATCTTTGTAGCATGTGGGCATGTATGGGCCCATTACAATCTTGAGATGTGTTTGAAAAATAAACTAAGAGGAGTCCCGAGGGGGCTGTTGTCCTCTTCTAAAGGTTTTAGTCTTTTTAAGGGAGATGAAATTGTCCTACAACCTTTTTTTGATTCTCAAGGTCGCTTTGAAGCGCAAGAGAAGAGCATACTAAATGATTGTTATCCAACTTCTGGTCCCAATGCAAGTTTTATGTGATTACAAATGATTCCAACTTATACTCTTAGTCAAATCAAGCCATCCATGTGGAAAAATGAAAGAAAAAGAGGAAATAATGATTTTTAAACCCCCTAAGTGCCTATGTGTTTTGACTAATCCCTTTATATGGAGAGGGAACTAAGTGTGGTGCAGATTACAACATGCATGAAATCATTTTTTAAGAAGGCTAGGGGCCTTCCCCAAATCACAAAAAAGATTACAATGTATATTTTTCTGCATAGGTGCGCGGGTCTCAGTGTAGACAGAGGCGCACTGAGCGCCAATGTGCAAATC
>ML811195.1:65423-85685 GCA_009831015.1 Picea engelmannii | reverse complement strand
CAACTATTTGAGGTAAATGCAGTTCAATCCGTTTCTCCACAAAAGTCAAGGAGAAAGAAGAAAACTAAGAATAAACCCAAGTAAAACCATAATCAAACTGAAAATGCCAAAACACAACCATAACCACTTACTACTGAGAAACAAACACAACATAAACCAAAATTTCCATGTCTCATTTGTGGTGAAGATCACTACACACAAGACTGTCCTCATCGGGACGAACTTGCCAAACTTTTTAAAGGAAATTCTCAACCCGTTGTATTGACACATCCTTTTCCACAACAACAGTCACTGGTTTCCCAAGCTCTTGCACCTCCAACAGGAGGTAATCCAAATCATCCTCCTAATGAGGATGTGTCATCAAGTGAACACATTTACATGTTTAATATGATAGACTTGACCACTCGTACTACAACATATGACACACCTCTAGGTAAACCTGATAAGGAAACAATAAATACTAGTACTACATTGGATCCACCACCTACTATGGTTAATCCTGCATCTGGACCACTCAATATTGAGAAACCTAACTTTGAATCTATTTTACGCTGTCCCAAGAGCACAATTTGAAATTCAACCTTTAATCCTAACTCGCATGTTGCTCAAAACTACAACATCGTTGAAGATTTGGCTCAATCACCTTGCGCTATGTCAGTTCTCAAAGTTCTACAACACTGCCCTAGCCAATGTAGGACTCTCTTGGCAGCCATCAAAGCTATATATATCGAGTCATCAAATAATATCACATTTAACCTGGATAATTTTAAATCATGACTCTCTCACAAACTCAATTTCCAGATCGATGTTGTTGTCCATAATCAACATATTCATCGCACGATATTGGATGAGGGGGAATCCACATGTGTCATGTCCTTGGCTTGATGGAAAGGCCCTAAATCACATGGTTTCAATCAATCTCTTACCATGTTACGAGCATTTGATGGAAGAGTTTTCTGACCTCATGGATTATTACAATCCTTAGCCATTCAATTGGGAGGCAAAATTGTTTCTGTAGATGTTGAAGTAGTCAATGCCCCCCTTGATTATAACATGTTGCTAGGGAGAAGTTGGTTCTATTATATGAATGTCATTGCTTCATGTGTTTTTCAATGTGTCCAATTCCCTCATCAAGGTAAAATGGTGACCATCGATCAGTTAGATTACTGCACCCTTGACACTCACACTCAAACAACCAACAACATTCCTTTTCTGGGAGATTCCAAAATAACTTATGAAAGTGTTGGGGTAGGTATTTCAAAAGACTCTTTACTCATGGGTACCTTCCCTACCCCTCTCCCTACCACTATGCAACATATAAAAACGATCAATATGATTTCGAATATGGCATATCAATCCTTCGAATCATCTGATCCATGGATCATGCCTAGTCCCTTAGAATTCAATACACTAGTTGACACCATGCCACTCAGTCCTGTAGAGGCTGAATACGATGCCATCCAATATGCCTCTCCTTCACTAGATGACCAACATATGCTGGCGTCTATGACTTATTTGTTACCATCCTAGTTAGATTCCCTATCCTCTACTTTCGATTACATCCTACATATTTTTCCATTAGATGAATCTGTTATGGAAATGCTTAGTATCGAGGAGGCACCATGGGATGAGAACCACCATCGTTCATCCCTTCTTCCCATTTTGTATGAAATAAAGGAAGATATTTCATCTATCTTTCCCAATGATATTGTCGACTCTCCCCAATCTCCAATACTCAGTCAGGATACCATCTCCGAGGGAATTTGGGAAATATCTCTTCCACTTTCACCATTGGCATATCCATTATAGAAGGTATTGGGGAAAACATACAATTAGGTGCAAATTGTTCGGCTGAATAAGTTGAAACTTATACCACCTTGTTTAAATAATTTTGCAACATCTTTGCCTGAAGCTATGAAGAAAGGCCAAGGATATTTGTTGTGCATGAAATCAAAATTTACCCAGTATTTAAACCTGGGAGACACAAACTTCGCCCGATCCATATTAAGAAAAGAACGACAATCAAGGCAGAAGTAGAAAAACTTTTGAAATATGGTTTTATTTATCCTATCCCTTTGACCAAATGGGTTTCCAACATCATTCCAGTCACCAAGAAACAAGGGACTATTCGTGTTTTTGTCGATTATTAGGATCTTAAGAAGGATTTTCCCAAGGACAATTACCCTACACCCTTTATCGACCAAATTATCGATAATTGCGTTGAAAGCATCATTTTCTCTTTTAATGATGGATTTTCTAGATATAACTAGATCGTCATTTTACCGGCTAATCAACAAAAAACAACCTTCATCTGCCCTTGGGGGACTTTCACTTATCGAAAATTACCTTTTGGCCTTAAAAACGCTAGAGCCACTTTTCAGCAGGCCATGTCATATGCTTTCCATGATATTAAACATATTGTTGAACCTTACCTCAATAACTTACCCACTCACTCGTCTCATCGACATGACCATATTGGTCACTTACGAGCCATCTTTCTTCAATGTCGATTTTACAACATACATTTGAACCCCCATAAATGCATTTTCCCTATCGAATCAGGGAGACTCCTTGGATTCATAGTCTCCAAATACGGGATTAGGGTGGATCCCTTAAAGGTCAAATCTATTCTCACTTTAACTCCTCCCAAAAACCTCACCCAACTACAAAGTTCGCAAAGGAAGGAAAACTTTCTTCGCCGCTTCATTTTCAATTACGACAAAATTACTAAAGGATTCATGAGATTGTTGTAGAAAGATGCCCCTTTCATATATGATGCCTCCTCTCAACACTCATTTGATGCTCTTAAGCATGCCTTAACGAACACACCTCTTTTGCACCCACTGAATTATGCAAAGAATTATATCTTTTATTTGGTTGCCTCTACTTCCACTATTTCGATGGTGTTAGTACAGGAGGATGATGACGACACCGAACATGTGATCTACTATTTGAGTAAAATTCTATCAGGTCTCGAACTCTGGTATTCACATGTTGAAAAGTTGGATTTGGTGACAGTTATTTCCATCCATATATTTCACCATTACCTTCTATTATGCACTACCACGGTCGTTGAAGACTTGAACCCCATGTACCATATCTTGACTCGTCAAGTACCTGGGGGGAAATATTTGAAATGGATCGTTATTCTCCAAGAATTCAATCTCGAGTTTTCCAAATCCAAGGCTAAGAAATCATTGGTTTTTGTGGAATTAATTTGTGATCTTTCCCATACTGATGAGGATATTGAGCCCAACGATTCCCTTCTTGATGAGTCCATGTTCCTCATTAGTACGTCTGATCCATGGTATGGATATTGTAACACACCCACGATGGGGAGAAAATAAAAAATATTTTGTCCTCCTTATAGGAACAAATCCTTTCCCTCTATGATTACTAATTTGGAAAGTCCGGGACTCAGTCCGACCCTCCGGTCAAGGTTCTCTGATTCTATAAGTCAAACAAGACTTAGAGACCTTGATAGTCTCACATCTTAATCAAACACATGCCCTTCCAACTTCTGGTGTAGGTCTTATGATACCCGCAACATTCTCCTTCGTGCTTCAGTGAAGTCTCGGAGTTGGAATTAGCCCCTTTTCTCTTGGCCCCTCCTCAAATGTGACCTTGGGCGATGACCTCACACAAACACATAGTTGCAGGTGCGACCAAAGATGGTTTGAAACCAAACTACTTTTTGGCCCACAATTCTCCTCGAGCCTCAATGTGTCCTTTCTCCAAAACTGAGGTTTGGATTGTGGCCCACCCTCAACATTTTAAAGTTCACGCACCTCCAATCCCTGTAATGTTATGGGATCGTCGATCTCCCGATCTTGATGGTACTGACTGAACTGATGGTTCAAATCTGCCATTTTCAAATCAATGGATGTGATCTCCTTCGTGATTCTGGACTTCAGACTTTTCAAATATCAAACCCTACTTTCCTCCATACATCAATCTTCTATAGTTGACAATCTGCAGACACTTGTCCTCCTAAATCAACGACCCTGCTTCTACTTTGGGTGTTTGACCTTTCAACTAGATCAATGGTCCTATGGCCCTCTTCTTGATCAATGGTCGAGATCTCCTTCGGGTGTCCGGACTTCTGAGATCTGAAATCTCAAACTTCACCCTTTTTCCCAATGGATTTTATCTAAAGGCTATAATCCACTGATGCATGTCCACTTGATCTGGTGATCAAGGATTACTTTGGGTATTTACCCAGAGTCCACGAATTTGTGCCACCTGTCCTCTATATTTGATGATCAAGGATTACTTTGGGTCTTTACCTGGAGTTCAAAAAATTATGCCACGTCTCCTCTAGATATGATGACTATGAATTACTTCGGGACTTTACCCGGAGTCCATAGATTCATGCCACGTCCCTTCTTAATCTGATGACTATGAATTACTTTGGGACTTTATCCAGAGTCCACAGATTCATGCCACGTCCCTTATTAATCTGACAACTATGAATTACTTCAGGACTTTTTTTGGAGTCCACAGATTCATGCCACGTCCCTTTTTAATCTGACGACTATGGATTACTTCGGGACTTCATCCAGAGTCCACATATTCACGCCACACCCCTTCTAGATCATACGGTCCAGATTCACTTCGGACGATCCGACGCTGAAGATTTACTTATGATATTATCCATATGGATATTGGTGGCCACCCACCTTTTCCAATTGGCTCAAAACAGTTTTCTGACAATTTTGGCAATTTACTATTTTTAGCAGTTTTAACTTCCGAGGCCATTTTGAGGGCCTAAATGAATGTTTTTCAGGAAATATATCCTTAATGATAGACAAAGGCATGATTGAGTCTCCAAAATGAATCTCCTCTATGATACCTTTCCAACGGGCTATCACACGCCTAAAACAGAGATCGTATGCAAAAGTTACGACCCCGGGAAGTTGATGTACTAACTTACCCAAACAGGGCCCACATGACTTTTGGCGCTTCATCTCCTAGGGTTAGGTTTTTGGATGTCTAGGGTTTTTGGAATTATTTCTTATTGTAAAAACGCCTTCAGAGCCTCATTGTAATCTTCTTCTTGTGAATGCGTGTTGCTGTCACATCTCTTCTCAGAGATAAGCCGCCACCATTCCAGCAAGCTTGTTTCTGCTACATTTTACAGTTTTAGCTTATTTTGTTATTGAATAGAAAACCAATTTTACTGTATCTCTATTATTTTGTGTTAAGAACCTATTAATAATCTATATTCATTTTTTTCTTCTCATAAAATATGGATCAGGACAATCTGACGATTGAGATTTGCTTCGGCTCTCCGACTCTTCACGCTTTGGGAGTTTCAAATCTCAACTAAAAACTCTCGAATATATTTCCCCTGCTGATATGCTGACATGTAAATCCTGGTGATCAACGGTTAGGACCCTACTTCAGGTGATATGATGACTAAGATTTACTTCAGCTTTCCAGCTCTCTAGACTTCAGGGGTCTCATATCTCAACTGAAAACTCTCGCACAGATTTCCCAGGAGTCCACGATCTGTCGCCACATGTCCCTCTGGATCTGGTGGTCCAGATTCACTTCAGGTCTTCAAGGTTTGGGAATATAAAATTTCAATTGAAAACCCTACAACATATTCCTCTGGATTCCGTGATCCGTTGCCACATATCCCTCTAGATCTGGTGGTCCAGATTCATCTCCTGGTGATGGACGACCTCAAATTACTTCGAGACTTCAAAACTTTGGTAAGTTCCCTTCTCCTGCATGTTCCAAGTGCTAACATTTTTACACCTTTCTTAGATCAGACGACTGATGATCCTTGGCGTTGTGATCCAATGACNCTCCTGGTGATGGACGACCTCAAATTACTTCGAGACTTCAAAACTTTGGTAAGTTCCCTTCTCCTGCATGTTCCAAGTGCTAACATTTTTACACCTTTCTTAGATCAGACGACTGATGATCCTTGGCGTTGTGATCCAATGACCACTTTCACTCCTCCTCCTGAGTTTTTGACTTACTCCGACTTAGAAGATTTTCTAAGTGGTCGAAGGATTCAAACTTTTCTCCTCCAACAGGCCCGTCTCCTGGATTTCGTCTGCACTCTTGAAAACACGATCTCTTCTGAGCTTAATATCCTTGAATATTTCACCGTCCCACGCGCTCCTTGCATTTTAGGGATCACGTCAAACTTAGATCGAAGGTCAATGACGATTGATGGTTCACAGAAATTGCGGGGCCCCAACATGCGTACTCTTTACCAAAGAGTTTGACCTCCGCAATCTGGAAAGTGTTTGCTTGGTGGAGGTTAAAGAAACCATTCTGGGTCCCCTCCAAAAACTTTCATAGAATTTGTGGTTTTCTATTATCACATCCCCTCTTTCAACAGTCATGCAACATGTAACCATTTTCTATTAAAATAACATAATTTACATTCATGGACCTTTTGTACAAAGGTCCATTAAATCAAACATTCATACTTTTAGGTTTGCCATAGTTCCTTGGCCAATATAGTTATATTTACAGACTGGGGAAAATAGGGTGTTACAATTCCCTCCCCCTTAAAGGAACATCGTCCTCGATGTTCTATCTGTCAACATGACATGTATGTATAGGAGTAAAAAAAATCGGATATGCCTACCTCATGGCATCCTCCATTTCCCACGTAGCCTCATCTGGGCCAAAGTGTTTCCACTGCACCTTGACCTGTGCAATGGTTCGGTTCCTGAGTGAGGTTTCCTTATTGTCTAATATGCATTGGTGTTCTGGCAGGAATTATTCCTCCAGCTCCATATGGATCACATACTAGTCAATTATATGATTAACATCATGTGCATATTTCTTCAATAATGAAACATGAAAAACATTATGTGCCTTTACAGTGGGAGGAAGTGCTATCCTATAGGCTACATTTCCCACTCTATCTAAGACTTCAAAGGGTCTATAATATCAAGGTGCCAATTTGGCACAGGCTCGCATTCTCAGGGAACTCTTCCTGGGTCTAACTTTGGGATAGACATGGTCTCCGGTCTTGAACTCTCTGGGAGTTCTCTTTCTGTCGGCGTAAAATTTTTGTCTATCCTGAGAAATCTTCAGATTTTGTCTTATCTGAACTAATTTCCATTCAATTTCTTTCATCATGTCGGGTTCGATTGTAAGTCTGTCCACTGGGTTACTCCAATTGATTGGAATATTGCACTATGTACCATAGAGGGCTTCAAAAGGGCTCATATTCAAGGATTCCTGATAACCATTTTTGTAGGAAAACTCTACCAATGGTAGGTAGTCTTCCCACTTCTTAGGATAATGCATTACATGCATCCTTAGCATGTCTTCTACTATTTGGTTCACTCTTTCTGTTTGTCCATCAGTTTGAGGGTGATAATCCGTGCTGAACAATAATTTTGTCTCAAAACCATCCTTTAGGGATTTCCAAAAGCTTGAAGTGAATTTAGTATCTCGGTCATATACAATTTCCTTGGGCATGCCATGCAGTGTAAATATCTCCTTCATGAAGATGTTGGCAATATCTATGGCCTTGCAAGTTGATTTGACAGGAATGAAATGAGTAGAATTACTCAGTTTTTCCACCACAACCATGATGCAATCATTTTTCTTGGTCAAATTTGGTAATTCGGCGATGAAGTCCATGGAGATGGTTTCCCATTTCCATTCTGGGATTGGTAGGCGATGTAAAAACCCTACTGGATGTCAGTGTTCAGCCTTAACTTGCTGACATTCTAGGCACTTAGCTAAATAGATAGCTATGTCTTTCTTCAATCCAAGCCAATAGAATTGTTTCCTAGTGGCCGTGATCATTTTCTGATATCTTGGGTGACCGATATATGGTCTCTTATGTAGTTGATCCATTATGAACCTCTTTAATTTGTCATAGTTTGGAACATACAATTTGTTTATGTAATTTAGTATCCCTTCTTCGAGCATCTGGTAGCCTTCATATTTTATCCTTGTAGGTTCTTTCCTTAGATATGAGGTCACAGTCTTGAAGAATGCATCTGTTTCTTGTGCATTCCAAAATCTTTCCCTGACATCCATTTCATACGTGCTTACCACTACTAGATGAATCATTTTTATACTTCTGCTAAGGGCATCAACCACCCTATTTTCCTTTCCTTTGATGTGTTTGATTTCAAAATCAAACTCACTAAGGAGAGCCATCCACCTAGATTTCCTGGCATTGAGTTTTGGTTGATCAAACATGTGTCTCAATTCACAATGGTTCGTCATAAGAACAAATTTCCTACCCAGGAGGTAGTGCCTCCACATTTTTAAAGCATGTACTATGACAACCAACTCTAGGTCATGGGTCACATAATTGATCTCATGCTCATTTAATTTCCTAGACACATAGAAAATTACACGTCCCTCTTGCATAAGAACTCCTCTGAGTCCTTCCTTGTAGGCATCTATAGACATGAGGAAATCATTATCCGGGTTTGCAATCTTTAGCACGGGTGCATGGGTCAGGAGGTATTTCAGTTCTTGGAATATTTCTTCACATTTTGATGTCCAAATAAATTTAATCCCCTTTTTTTGAAGGGCAGTGATTGGACAACCAATCTTGGAAAACCCTTTTATGAACCTTCTATAGTATCCTACTAAGCCCATGAAGGACCTAATATCGGATACATCCTTCGGGGTAGGACATTTCATAATAGATTTGATCTTGTCGGGGTCTACTACCACCCCTTCCTTAGATATGACATGGCCTAGTAATGGACTTTATTCTGAAAGAAATCGCACTTGCTAAACTTAGTGTAGAGATGATGCTCTCTTAGTACCTGAAGTACGAGTCTAATATGTTCTTCATGATCCTCCCTGTTCTTGGAGTAGATTAGGATATCATCAATGAAAACCAATACAATTTTTTCCAGGAATTTTCCGAGTACATTATTCATCAAGCACATAAAAGTGGCGGGGGCATTGGTTAACCCAAATGGCACCACCACAACTTCATAGTGACCATACCTCGTCCTGAAGGATGTTTTGTGGATGTCTTCATCCTTAATCTAGACTTGGTGGTATCCATACCTTAATTCGTTTTTCTAGAAGATGGAAGCACCTCCCAATTGGTCGAACAGGTCATCGATTCTTGGTAAGGGGTACTTGTTCTTTATGGTTGTCTTATTGAGTTGTTTGTAATCTATGCACAGTAGGAGTGTGCCATATTTCTTTTTCACAAACAAGACTGGCCCTCCCCATGGAGATATACTAGGTCAGATGTAGCATTTTTCCATCATCTCCTTTAGTTGTATCTTGAGCTCAATCATCTCTAGCGTGCTCATTCTATATGGTGTTCTAGATGCTGGTACCACTCGTGGTGTAAGTTCTATCAAGAATTCGATATCCCTTCTCGGAGGTAGACCTAGTACCTCTTATGGGAACACGTCCTTGTATTATCTTAATATGGGGTGGTCCCCTAGGTTTGGTTTTTCATTCTCAATAGATTCCAGTACTTGTATGGAATCTAAGGAACACCCCTTTCTGCAATACTTTTTCATTTGGATGGATGATATTTGTCTCACTGAGACAGGATTCTGAATCCCTTGGAGGGTCGTTTTTCTCCCTTCTTCATTTACACATTCTAAAGTTTTATGATAACAATCCAATTTAGTTTTATAAGAAACCAACCAATCCATACCAATAAACAAGTCATAAGATCCCAGGGGAAGTATGTTAAGGGTCGCTCGGGTGGGCAATCCACCCATGATGAATTGACAGGATGGTATGACCTCTGCCACCTTTCTTTTGGTCCCTGTGGCTAATTGCACCAACCACAATTTAACATGTCTAATTGGTTGCAGTTTACACTTATAAACAGTCTAAGGGGCCACATAACGCAAATTAGAACCTGGGTCAATTAAAATAGAAACTATATGGTTGGCGATCATACCTTCTAGCTCCACTATTGAAGCTTGGTGGTTGGCTTGATTATTGTCCAAGGCTGCATAGATTTGTGGCATGCTCCTAGCCTATCATTGATGGTGGTAGCTTCTTGGATATTGTATACTCTCTTACTATTCTATTGTCTATGTGGGCAGTCCCTCAATCGATGATCTTCTCCACAACCCCAACATTTTAAGGGATCCTTCTTTAGGTTATCGATCTTTTCTAGGATTGTCTTAAAAGGTTTATTTCCAATTTGAGAGGGGAAATTTTTCTGATATACACTTCTAGTAGGAAGTCTCCTTCTAGAATATTTTCCATAGTTCTTAAATCTTGAGGATTTAAACCCCTTCTTCTGGAATGTCGAACTACTCCTCTTCTTCCAGTCCTCGTGAGGTCATGTCTTACTCCCAAACTGTTCATAACAATACCTCTCCTTCCAGATAGTTTCTTCTAAGGTCTTTGGTTCGTCGAACTCAATCTTGTCTCGATAGGTCTAAGGTAACCCACTAATGAACCGCTGCATTTTTACTTTTTCATATTTTATGTAGGGTACATACCTCAGTAGTTCAAGGAATTTATTGACAAATTCATCTATGGTGAGCTGTCCCAGCCCGAGTTCATAGAATTCCTTAGTCTTCCCATCCATGTATTTCTCTGACAGATACTGCTTCCTGAAGTATTTCTCAAACTGTTTCCATGACAAGTCCTTCTCATGGACTCCTTTCACATTCATAAGGTCTTCCCACCAAATGGAATCCTTTCCATTCAGGTTAAAGATGGTTGTTCTAGCCTTCAAGTTTTCAGAGTAGTCATGGAATTTAAAGTACTTCTTTAAACCAAGTAGCCAAACTTCATCCTCTTCTCCCTTCCTAATCTCTCCATCGAAAGAGGGTGGTTTGTCTTTCTTGAATTCTTCAGGATCATGATTTTTGGAACGCTTCCGCTTCTTTCCTTTCCTTTGAGAATGTGAGCTTTCTCTGCTACTAGAATATCCTTCGTATTTTCCAGCTTCCTTTCCAGAGGACTATACCAATGAGTGTCCCCTACCTCTAGGTTGGTCCCTCTTTGAGGTGTTTCTCCCAGTGTGGTCACTTATGGAGTCATGTTTTCAGATCTCAGGACTTATGTTCTTATGTCGTCGGTCCACATGACTGGTTGCGGGTTCATGTTGTAGTTGCCTCTGTATGTCAGACAAGCTCTGCAAAAAGACTGCATTAATTTCTATTTGTTTTTCTTGCTTCTTTATTAGTCTCTCATTGTTAGCCTTGCAACTCTGTAATTCATCCCTGAGGATTCTTACATTTTCAGCCAGATCTGGAGGGGTTTCCACCACCCTCCTTTCATCATATTATTCGTCTCTATTGTGGGATCCATCCCCCACTTCATGAAACGTCACCATCCTTTAGTCTTGAAGTTTTCCCATGATTTACTGACTGCTCGAGTGTTGACCAAAAACACTTATTGTTAGATAACAATATATGAGTTCATGAACAATACACACTTCAATTTCTTAAATGCACACACACAATAGAAAGTTTCATTCTTTTCTTTAATAACATTTTTAACTAGACTTTTTAAGAAAGAGGTAAGGTAGAGTCTCTTTTAAAAATACTCCAAATAGATTTTTTAAGCGACTCGTCCATGAGCCCAAGCATGCCAAGTGTTTTAAGCATGCTCTGATACCAATTTGTAACACACCCACGATGGGGAAAAAATAAATTTTTTTTTTCTCCTTATAGGAACATATCCTTTCCCTCTACGATTCCTAATTTTGGAAGTTCGAGACTCAGCCCGACCCTCTGGTCAAGGTTCTCTAATTCTCTAAGTCAAACAAGACTTAAAGACCTTGATAGTCTCACCTCTTAATCAAACACAGGCCCTTCCAGCTTATGGTGCAGGTCTTATGATACCCATGACCTTCTCCTTCACGCTTCAGTGAAGTCTCGGAGTTGGCGTTATCCCTTTTTCTCTTGGCCCCTCCTTGGATGTGAACTTGGGTGATGACCTCACACAAACACACAATTGTGGGCGTGACCAAAGGCGGTTTGAAACCAAACTACTTTTTGGCCCGCAATTCTCCTCGAGCCTCCATGTGTCCTTTCTCCAAAATTGAGGTTTGGATTGCGGCCTGCCCTCAACTTTTTAAATTTAGCGCACATCTAATCCCCGCAATGATATAGGACCATCGATCTCCCGATATTGACGGTACTGTCTGAACTGACGGTTGAGATATTCCCTTTTCAAATCAATGGATGTGATCTCCTTCGTGATTCCATACTTCAGACTTTTCAAATCTCAAAGCCTGCTTTCCTCCATACATCAATCTTCTGGAGTTGACAACCCTGCTTCTACTTCAGGTGTTTGACCTTTCAACTAGATCAATGGTCCCATGGCCATATTCTCAATCAACAATTGAGATCTCCTTCGGGTCTCCAGACTTATGAGATCTCAAATCTCAAAATTCACCCTTTTCCCCAATGGCTTTTATCCGAAGGCTATAATCCACTGACGCGTGTCCACTTGATTTGATGATCAAGGATTACTTTGGGTCTTTACCTGGAGTCCACAGATTTGTGCCACCTGTCCTCTGGATCTGACGATTGAGGATTGCTTCAGGTATTTACCAAAAATTCACAAATTTATGCCACGTCTCCTCTAGATCTGATGACTATGACTTACTCTAAGACTTTACCCGGATTCCACAGATTCATTCCACGTCCCTTCTTAATTTAATGACTATGAATTACTTCGGAACTTTATCTGGAGTCCACATATTCATGCCACGTCCCTTCTTAATCTGACGACTATGAATTACTTCAGGACTTTATCCAGAGTCCACAGATTCATTCCACGTCCCTTCTTAATCTGACGGCTATAAATTACTTTAGGACTTTATCTAGAGTCCACAAATTCACACCATGTCCCTTTTGGATCATACGGTCCAGATTCACTTTGGACGATCCGACGCTGGAGATTTACTTCAGGTGATATGACGACTGAGATCAATGGTCAGGATCCTAATTCGGGTGATCTGACGACTGAGATTTACTTCTTCTCTCTGGCTCTTCAAACTTTGGGAGTCTCAGATCTCAACTGAAAAATCTCGCACAGATTTCCCTGGAGTCCATGATCTGTCACCACGTGTCCCTCTGGATTTGGTAGTCCAGATTCACTTTGGGTCTTCGGGGTTCGAGAATCTCAACTTTCAACTAAAAACCCTTGAACATATTCCTCTAGAGTCCACGATCTGTAGCCATGTATCCCTCTGGATCTAGCAGTCCAGATTCACTTCCTGGTGATAGATGGACTCAAATTGCTTCGGGATTTTGATACTTTGGTAAGTTCCCTTCTCCTATGTGTACCAAGTGATAAGGTTCATGCACCTTTCTTAGATCAGATGGTTGTCGATCCTTGGCATTTTTATACAAGGACCACTATCTCTCCTCTTCCTGAGCTTCTAAGTTACTCCGACTTAGAAGATTTTTTAAGTTCTCAAAGGATTCTACCTTTACTCCTCCTATGAGCCTGTCTCCTAGATTTTGTCTGCACTCTTGAAAACAATATCTCTTTTGAGCTTGATCTCCTTGAATATTTCTCCATCCCACACACTCCTTTGATTTCAAGGATTGCGTCAAACTCAGATCGAAGGTCAATGACGATCGACGGCTCACAGAAATTGTGGGGCCCCAACATGTGTACTCTTTACTAGAGAGTTCGACCTCCGCAATCTGGAAAATGCTCGCTCGATTCTAGTCTAACTGGGATCATTGATATTCCATCCCATCAAGATCAATGAAAAGGGTGAATTTTGGGCCGTGAAATAGAGCATCTGCTATTTTCACCTTCGTGCTCCGCAATGATTCTCCACCCTCTATATCCGTTCATAAATCGATGGTTCAGAGCAATTGCGAGGTTCAACTTGACTATTGTGCAATTTGACATTCGGAGCCTCGAGCTCCAAGGTTCCTAGACCCATGTCACATGGATCTTCATATAACTCCTGGGATATAAACCCCTCTCTTAGTCGGGTTTTTGGTTAAGGGAATATGCACAAGTTCAGAGTCTCCTAGACTACTGGTCTGAAGGGAAAACCTTCCCAACTCCCAGATCTTTAAGCTCTGAATGAAGGAAAAGTAACTTGTAAGGTTAACAAAATGGTATCTATGCCCAGAGGCTTGATCCGACTCCGCAACAGTGATATAAATTCTTAGGGAAATCACCTTCGAGTGATTAAACTAGGACGTATGGAAATTCAAGCAGTAATATAGGTTCTCAAGGGAACAAATTCATACTCACAACTTAATCATTTAATACAGAGAAAGAACCCTTTATAGACATGTAAATACTCACATGCATCCATTATTTACAACTCAAAGCATAAGGCAAGAAAACAATTATCAGAACCATAGAGTGTGATGCGACTGTTGAGAGGGGTGCTCGTTTCCACCCAACCATAGGCTCAGTCACTCCCAATGGATTTATCATTGGCCACCCCGAGCTTAAGCCATGATGATTTGAGTTTCAATATCTTTTAGCTCAACGAAAGTTAGGGATGAAGGTTACTCTCCTTCTCCCAATACAGAAATAGATAAGGACAAAGGTAAATCTCCTTATCCTGGCTCAATCTCTATTTTCTGTGATCAGAACTCACTGTTACTCTTTCAGTCCTTCCTCGGACCCGAGAGTTTCCACTCTCATGTTTTCATTTTTTCCTCGCAGGTCTTCCTCTGCCCTCCACACTTCCTTTCTTGCCTTCCTCAGCAAGGTTGCACGTGGATCGAAGTCCTAGTCCGTGGTCAAGTCTCAAAGCCTTACTGATGGGCGGTCTTCCCCATCCCCTCATTAACTCTTGAGGAGGTCTTCCCACCTACCATCCCGACTGTAATTCATTCTTGGGTCAGGGTTTTTCTGATCTGAGCAATTAATTCCAGCATGGTACTGGTTCGGTGGAGGTTAACGCAACCATTCTAGGTCCCTGCAACCATTCTAGGTCCCCTCCACCACTTTTCATAGCATTCATGGTTTTCTCTTAGAACATCCCCTCTTTCAGCAGTCATGAAACACATAACCATTTTCTATTAAAATAACAAAATTTACATTCATCGACCTTTTGTACAAAGGTCCATTAAATGAAACATTCACACTTTTAGGTTTTCCATAGTTCCTTGGCCAATATAGTTATATTTACAGTCTGGAGGAAACAAGGTGCTACAGATATATTCTTCTCTATCTAAAAACCCAACGCTTTCAGCCTATCATTTCACGCGATGAACGAAGTCGCATTAGCCACCATTGAACAAACTACCTTATCATTGGTGACACCTTGTACCTCCACGATATTGATACTGTCCTACGAAATTGCTTAACCCATGAAGAGGTTGAACAAGTTTTAAATGACTGTCACTTTGGATCTTGTGGCAGTTATCTTTCTGGGATGGCTACAACCCAAATTTTTTTATGTGCCATTTATTTTTGGCCTTCCATATTAAAATATTGCATTGAGGATATTAAAAATGCCCACTCTGTTAGTTCTTTTAGAAGAAAGCACATAGCCACCCAACTCCACTTCATCCCATTTTTGTTGTTGACCCCTTTGCGAAATGGGGCATTGATTTTATGCAATGTAAGCCTACCTCAGCCGAGGGCACGATTATATTATCGTTGCCATCGATTATTTCACTAAATGGGTTGAGGCTATGCCTACATTCCGTTGGATTACTGAGAGGGGGGGTGAATCAGTAATAGAGCAATTTTAATCCTTTTTAACCATATAATGCAAGTTTTATGTCAGTGTATAATTATTATCCAATAATTGCATAGTAAATAAACAATGAACAAATGAACAATCATACACATACACAATACACCAATGTTTTTATGTGGAAACCCAAAGCGGGAGAAAACCACAGAATGATTTTTCTTATATGTCTTGAAGAATTACATTCATTGGAAGCACCAACTTCCTTTGTTTTCAAGTTGCAACTGGAATGAGGCTCCAACACCCTAGTTTCTCAGGCTACAACCTGAGGGAAGCTCCAAATCCCCAATTATCTGGCTACAACCAGAAGGAGGCTACAACCCCCTAAGTTCTTTGACTACAACATGAAGGTGACTACAACCACCTATCCTTTCCCCATCCAACCACCCTCAAATATAAGTAGAAAGATGGAACCACTGTCACACTATCACTGTGAGATATACCACTGTAAACTGTGCCAACCTGTACCACTGACCTTCAACCAACCTATAATACTACCCTACAATCAACTTGTACCTGAAATGAACATGATATTAGACACATTGACCATAATTAGAGGGGGGTAGGTGAATAAGTGTGGTGCTCTTTTTGAAACTTTTCCCCTTCACAAAACTCTTTAGTTAGCAATCACCATTTACTCATTACTTATTGCTATCATTTATAACCATTTAAATGTGCACATGCATCAACAACATATATCATCAATAAGTCATCATCATAAGGAACACAAATAACACAAGATGTATGTACAATTTTCCTTTTTATTACGGACTACAATCCTTGGGTTATAAACAACAATTGAATCGAGTTACAACTCCACAAGAGCACCAGATCTACAATTCAAGACTCAACTTACACAACTCAGCACCAACTAAGAAGAGGAATCAATCCTCAACAGATAACAATCTATCAAAAGGTACATGACTTGTCAGTAGTGCAACACGCGCCCTACCAGTAGTACAAATCGCATATGTACATGACCTGCCTGTACTACAGCCTGCGTATGCCTTCTGAGTACTTAGGTTTTTCTCTTCATGAAAACTTAGATCCTCTACAGCCCTCAGTCACATCCACTTCTATCATTCACCGTCTGATCTGAACCAGAACCAATCACAACACATCCATGCTCTCCCACAACTTACGCGTGCTCCTCAATCATACAATATGAATGCTACTTAATCAAGTATAATCATAAAGTATACTATGGAAATAATATTAGTACTGACACCATTAGAGTGCTTCTCACTCCATAAACCAACACAAACCAAATCACAACAACCATACCAAGAATTCCTTAAGTATTCACCATACAATAAGCAAGAGTATCCATCAAGACAACTATGTAACCATACCAGAGTTTCCATGACAGATTTGAGCCCATAGAATGTAGATCTGGAACTTCTTCATACTTCAAGAACCCAACACCAACTTATACTCAATTCTTCATGAATTCCATCTACTTTACATGTTGTTTCCTCTTTCAGTCTGCATGTGTACGTGCTCTGGCTCACTACAACCCGCGTATGTACGCTCTCTGGCTCACTGCTTCTCGCGTGCTCCTTTAGAAACTAGGGTTTCTGAACTTACGAAACTTTCACCATCAAGATATTAGACTTACTGAAACTTGATGCATCCATGATATCCTTCAACCACTCTCTCTCTTAGAATAGATCTTCAAGATATGCTCAAGATATGATTTCACAAGAGACCCTTGCCTCTTATTTATACGCTCCAAGTAGCTTCCTTAGAACTATCTTCTAGGCCACTTTGTCCACATAGTTATTCTGTCCACATAGTCACCTATGTCCAACTTTTCCCAATTTTCCACTTGTCCATGTATCCAATATCCACTTGACCACTTAACCCGCTTTCCTCATTTTAGGGTTAACTACCTTCCATAATTAGAAAATTCTCCATTTACTATATTATTTAAATAATCCTCCTTGATTTTGTCACTTCAATTTATCATTTAAATAATCCTCTTTGACTTTGTCAATTCACTTTTAAATAATTTCTTCTTTGAAATAACTTTGACTTCTTTGACCTTTTTGGGCTTCAAGCCAACATATGAGGGTCCTCCAACTTCGTAAGGCCATAACTCTCAAACTGTGAGGAGTTATGTGATGTTCCACATACCACAAGAAATGGCATGAAAAACATTATCCATCAAGGATAGTTTCACTGACGAATTCAATGATCTTCATCTCATTATTCCACACTTAAGATGTTGGACAACTGAGAGGAGGGGGGGGTGAATCAGTTGTTACCGTGCTTAAACAATTATGCCCATTTTAAACTCTTTATAGAACACTTAATGATGATCACAATAATGCAGGGAAGTAAGCAATAGAATATTCAACATCAATCACACACATGAAATATACAGAGATAGATATTTCCTGAGGAAACTCATAAAGGGAAAAACTTACTCTTCTTGATATGATAAGTAATATTTATTTTCTGTTGATTATCATTCTTAGGAGCACCAACTCCCTTTGAGGATACCACCTTTGTTTTACAAGCAACAACTTTCTGCGAGCACCAACTCTCTGGTTTCTCTAGAACCCACTAGAAGGAAGCACCAAATCCCTGGTTTCTCTAGCACCCACTAGAAGGAAGCACCAAATTCCCGAGTGTTCCAGCACAAACTGGATGGAAGCACCAAATTCCAGTTACACAGGCACCATCTTGGAAAACAAAGAACAATAGATCTCCCTTGCACCACCCTTCCACCTTGGTTTTTTTGGCTACAACAAAATGGAAACTACAACTCCTTGTGTTCAAGCACCCACTTGAAAATCCAAGGACAATAGTCCTCCCTAGCACCTCCCTACCACCCTGAAATATAAGTCTTTGTTTCTCATAAATTTATCATAGTGATATAGTATTTATCAATGGCTTACTAGTCTCATCACTGTTCTACTATGCCTGCATTAGTGTCTTCCTTCTCGCATCTTCCTGAGATTTTTGACCTTCTGTTATGTCTCTGTATGCACACCTCAGATTTCTCTTCCTCTCTCAGATATGCACTTCTGTTCTTTTCTTCTTCTGTGCTTTATGCTTTGTGTCTTATTTCCATTATATGCGCTACACCTCTTCTATACATTTTAGCTCCTACACTTAGCATGCTCTACCTGCATTAATTACTCTCAACAACAACAACCATATCTTATTTTTTCTGTGTATATTTAACATGCCAAGTCCTCTGCCAGATCATCCACGCAACTCATCATCTTTTTTTGGTAGTTATGCTAAGTCTGTTCACCATCAGTGTCTTATCCTGAGATTCTTTACCTTCTCTGGCAGTGGGACTCTTCATCTTCTCTGTCAAAGTCGAGCTTATCCTCTCTGTTGTAGTTATAGAATTCGATACTTTTCCATCTCTCAATTGTCATTATGATGAGTCTTCATTCCATTGGCAGTTACCTCGAGACTCTTCAACTCCTCTAGCAAGAACCCTTATATTCTTTGAATTCTCTGGCATATGCCATCAGTCATTTTCTGCAGTTATAATCAGTCTGTCTCAGTAGTTATAGAGAACACCTCCATGCATTCATCCCCTGAGAAAACTTCACAGTGGGTGCTAGCTTTTCTTGTTGATCCCCTTCATTTCACGTGACCACCGACAGTGACTAGGGGCCAATCACTTCGAGACTTCGCGTTTTGGGTCATCTTTCGTGAGTCACCCCGACTCTCCTAACTCTCGATCTCCCGAACTCTGAAGTGGAGCCTAGTGATGTGCTATCTCCTCCCTCGATACAACCTTGGGTGATGAGCTCATGTGACCATGTGATTGAGGGTGCGAGCTCTCTTCACGTTAGCCCCCTATCGCATGTGAACTCGGGCTACGTCCTTGCATAGGAGAATGATTGCAGGCATGTCCAAGAGTGGTTTGGGATCAACCGCTTTTCTCCCCGCAATCCACCTCCAGCTGCCACGTACCCTTTCTCCAAAATCATGGTTTCAATTGCGGCCCACTCATGAAAAATTAAGACCCGAGCATGTTCTGACCCTACAATGTGACAAGACCATCGATCTCATGATCTTGATGGTGCTCCTTCGATCAACAACTCCGATCTATCTTCCTTTCTTTCCTTCTTTCCTTCTTTCTGCTATCCACGTGCGATCCTTAGTCTCAATGATTAGGTGACATGTGGCCCTCCAAACCAACAGACAAGATCGATTTCGCCTTTCAGGCTTCATGATTTTTGATTCTCAAACTCCACTTTCTCCCAGAGAATTTCACCCAGATTCCACGATCCAAAGTGCAAGATACCAGATATATAAAATATGCAGAACAGAAATGAAATGCTAGGAATAAAAAAATGACAGTAAAATATACAGCATAATCTTCACAATACACAGAAATGATATACGAAATAGCAACAAAAATAGCACTTTGATTCAAATAGCAATGTTCACAGGCCTCTTCGAGGGGGAAACCTCCAGTAGAGCAGTGCTCTGTTACAATAATCTCCAAGCTAGGGTTTTCATACCCTCTACCCTTATTTATACTAAATGTGTCTATTAAGAGAAGCATCTAGAGGAAGATCCTTCTAGAAGCGGAAGCTTCTATTAGGTCTTCTTACATCCACCTTATTCTATTTTATTGAAAGGTCTTATTA
>ML811195.1:0-16562 GCA_009831015.1 Picea engelmannii | reverse complement strand
ATGACCAAGCCATTCCATCTTTCTGGCAATGAGCACAAGATTAGAAGATCCCTAACCTCATCATCAAAGTCCACTTTTACAGAACTTAGTTGATTAGTAACTGTATTAAATTCATTTAAATGATTTGCAACAGACCCACCTTCCAACATCTTCATATTAAATAATCTCTTCATTAGAAATACCTTATTGGATGTTGAGGGTTTTTCATACAATTTGGCCAACGCGTCCATCAAACCCTTCGTTGTCTTTTCTTTCGAGATATTGAAAGCCACCGATGCTGCTAGGCTCAGCCGTATCGTTCCTAGAGCCTTTCTGTCAAGAATCTCCCATTCTTCGTCCTTCATGGCCGTCGACTTCTTTGCTACTCCGCTCAATGACAGGAATAGATCCTTTTGATATAAATAATCTTCCATCTACATCTTCCATAACTGGTAGTTTTGGCTGTTAAATTTCTCGACCCTAAACTTTCCATCTTTCGACATTTATCCCACTCGAACCAGGAACCCTCTTTTCCTGCGAGTTACCTTACGCTCTGATACCAGTTGTTAGAAAAACAGGACCACGGAGCAATAAAATAAAACAAATGCGGAAATAAAACATAGAAGATACAAAATACAAGAGAGACACATATTTACATGGTCCACCCAGTGTGGGCTACGTCCACCAGAGAAATTGCCAAGTCCTTGCTTTATTATTATCCAACAAAATGAAGGGATACAACCTACAACAAAACCCGCTGTAACTTCATCTTCTTTCTCTCACAGTCTCCTCTCTCAGAATACAAGACTCACCAACATACATAGCCGCAATACATTTCCCTCATAAAAGAGGGTTGCCTTCTAGGGAAAAAAACCCTAACATAATCTCTATCGTTAGATATACAACCTTATAATGAATGGTCTAGATTTACAATGAAATTACAATATACTTTTACAAGGCAATTTTTGCTTCGGGGGCTTCGCCCCCGGACCTCGCAGAGGGGGTACCCCCCCTCTGCACTCTCCTGCGTGGAAGAGTGTACATACTTCTGGGGTGTAAATACTTCATGGGGTATAAACACGACTGAAAGTAAAAGACCTCTAAATCATAAAGATAATCAGGCTCCACAACCAGCATAGGAGTGGTAACTGGTTTGCAATCTTCCATTCCGAACCTCTTTAGTATTTCTCCGATATACTTATTTTGAGAAATACAAATTCCTTGGTTGCTTTGACGTATCCGAAGACCCAGAAAGATGGATAGTTCTCCAAGTAATGACATTTCAAATTCATTTTTCATATCCTTTGCAAATTTCTGGCTTAACCTGTCATCAATACTTCCAAAAATAATATCATCAACATAAACTTCAATTAATAAAATACTATCTTGAGTTACCTTTGTTGGAGCACATACAATTATAAACTTTTGAGCTTTACATTCTCTACTTCATGAAAAATATAATCTTTCTCAAGCGCTAACTTATAAATAACTTTGAACTTTAAATCAAAATCATTTCTGGTTAAATTGTAACAAGGCGTGCGTAATATCTGCCATTGATGAAGTTTTTTGGTTGATCAAACGATCCTTATTTCTCCAGAGTTTTGGAGTTGCCTAATTATTAAAGAAGCAAATCGCTAAAGGTCACTTCCGAGCTAAAGGTCATTGTTTCAATAATTCTTCAGGATAAAAGCCTCGAAACCCGAAAGTGTCCGCTATAACTTTTTTCTAAACCTTTAAAGGAGACGAGATGTAGTACACGTGTATCTTTTGAGTCTATCTTCAGTTGACACGTGGGACCCCCTTTTGACATTTTCTTTTAAAGATTCATACAATTCCAAGTAACACGTGGCACCTCCTTTTCTCGACACATCATCTAAAATGACATCACTTGTGAGATGTCGCTACGGGATATGACCCCTTAGAAGTTTAACAAAGAACTAATTCACAAATCTTTGAAGCACCAAAATGACGAAGTACTAAAATTTAATCAATTAAGTTAATCAAGACCAAGGGATACTTAATGACTTTGCACTTCAGGATTCATATGTTTTCCCTTCATCGTATCCTAAAATCTTCGAAGTCCAAGTTTCTGAAATACTAAAAATTAAATATGATTAATTAAAGCTTAAAACCGATTATCAGATAACTAACCACTTCATGTTTTCGGGTTTCAAGGATTTCCTCTCAAGCTACATTTAAAGTTCTCGAAGTCCGAACTTCTGAGACACTTGAAATTAAAGCACTTGTTAAACATGATTAATTAAAGGGTTAAGAACGATTATCCAGGGATTAACCTTCGCAGATTCGGGATTCAGATAATTCTCACTCTGTCTCACCTAAATTTATCGAACATGAACCACTGAATATTAATGGCATTTATGAAAAATCAACGGTGATGATTTTTAACATAGATTGCAGATCACCAGGTATACTTTTCCATTAAGGTTAATAAATTTTTCATCAGTAAATCTATACTTGAATTAATGCATCTTATGTGAATACAAATGTTTCGATTTTGAATTTCATTTTCGCCTCTCGCAAAGTAGCAAGTTATATCCAATTAAGAAGCTCATGCAATTCCTCTGCAACATGTAACCTTGTATGTTCTATCGATATCATGGCACCACGAAAGATGATGAAGAATACTGATGCAGTTGGTGAAGGTTCAAATTTGAATGCGGACGTTATGTCAGACACTACACCATGAGCTATAGACTCTATTAAATCTTGGACACATGTACTTGAGATTCTGGAACATGAGGTTAGAAATTTCCTAGAAGATTCTGACGATGAAGTGGATGATACCCACAGAGATAAACTCACATATATAGCCCAATCTGAGCTACACAAGATACCTACATGGCTGAGACTCATGCCATATAATGACATGATAAGATGGGCCTTGGAAAATTTCAACGTCCAAACCAGGAGCATTTTCAATTATCAAAAGGTTGTTGTTGGGTCTTTCTGACTAGAACACCTCCAAGTAATGTATAAGCTATCTCCTTATCATAAATATAATTACAATACTACATTTATGCTAGAGTTTGAGCAACAGGAATGTATCCAATATGACAAGATCTATCCTGATATAATCAAGTCCTAGTGGGGGCACCCAAAGATGTTCAGGGATGACGCCCATGGTGTGTACATTTTATAACCCTAATTTTCACCAAACATACTTACCTGACATCAAGCCATTCCATATGCCTTCTTTGCCAAGCCGTTACTGAACAACTCTGGTTAAAAAACCCTCTTTATAAAAGCCCACATGCCCTGCTCCATTACTGCAAGCATGTGCATGCTAGCTACTCCAATATAGCCCGTGTGTACCTACAAAAGCACAGAAAAAGGAAAGTTATTGATGGAACACAGAGCTTTGGGCAAGTTAACTAAACCTTTTGACCATGCATGGCCAGTCATTCGACCAAATACCTAGCTCCTTATAGCTTATAAAAGAAGGGGTAAGGGTCCCATTTGAAAGGAGGAAAATCATAGTAAAGAGACTGTACCCAATTGAGAATTCCCCTTGTCCCAACCTTTAGCCATCCTTGTACAAAGAGAAGTATAGAGCAAAGCAATTGGAGGATAGTTGAAGAGGATCCCAGGACCAAGTTCATGGAGCAGTGGTCGGCTTCATCATTGTAAGTTGCTTTAGTGAAGTTAATAATAAAGAAGTACTTTTCCCATCCCACCATATGAGTTTTTCATTGTTTATTGCGTACATGTTGATTAAATCTCTAACCCATTAATCTGTAGATCAAGTGCATTTGGAGTTCTTTGTTTTTGTTTTGTGAATGCAGGTCATTCTTGGGAGGAGAGTTGTAGTAAAAGAGAGACCAAGCATGAAGAGGGATCAATATCAAACGCCCGAAATAAGGTATGTTCACTTGATCTTCTTAACTACATATTTTCTTAAGAATAATGGGGATTAGGTCTGGGATGACAGTAAAAAGTAGGAATATTTAGGTCTTTTCTGCATGCATGATAAAACCCTAAGTGTTAGTCCGTATAGGGATTTCCCACTCACAATAGTACACCACAATGTCGTTGGACACCCACATGATTTACATTGCTATGATGCTCTCTAGATTGTTTGGGAAGAAGAGTCCTACTCATTTCCCAATGGAATGGGCATCAATCATGCACAAGGTGGCTGAGGGATACGCTTTTAACTGGGCCAAGATGTTGTCAGATAATCTGGCCAAAGAAATCACTGAATACAAATTGGCTAAATCAAAGGGGAAACCTGCCCCTTTCTATATGTCTACGTATATAATGAATGCCATCTGCTTCATAACCCCTTTCCTATTGATGAATTGGAGTTGGACCCCTACCAGTGCATAACCTATCCACTTTTACCATTCCAAGTTGTGGGAGGAAAAGGCCCAAGACTTCTTATATGAAATCTACCACAATGTAGTAGTGCATGTACATATAGCTTTATATGGTTGCCCACGCCATCGAATTTCAGACAGAATCATGTGAAATCTAGGAAAACTCGTAGATTGTTTCATTGAAGAAAAATTCTCTTATATCTGGGTGTTCGGATGTTCAGTCCCTCCCCATTCTCTCCAGATATTTTTTCCAGGCCGATTGGTATGCCATGAAGTAGCTTACGAGACAGTAATGGGGGGCATCAACAAGGAGCTAAAGGCATCCCAGAAAAAGGTATGGCCTACCTTCCCTCTCAAGGTTGGTATGTTTTCACTATTGGACTTCGGTCATTCCAAAGTAGAGGCTGGAGCTTTGGAAGATGTCAAACTGGTGAACATCGAATTCAAAAAGCATGACCCACACAAAATCGTGGAAAACCACCTGGCCCAATACAACTTGAAAAAATATGTGCATGAAAACTCCCCACATGATGAACTATTCAGGGGAGTGAGGTATTATGAGGAAGTACTGAAGTGGTTTGAAACCTTGTCCCCGGATCAACGAACCAGTTTCCTCAGTTTCCAAAGACACGGGCGAAACAATTTGTTGAAAATACTACAAGGAGAATCGATAATTGCTCCTCCTACACAAGAATACACACCTCCAGGTTTTGAAACAGGGAACCCTGGTAAATAGGATGTTGAAGGTACCCCAAAGGGCTCCGAAGTTTTGACTAAGACACGAAATAAGGCCTCTGTGTTGTCACACTATTAATTTCATTTAAGGATTTTTTCTCATATAACTAATGTAGAAAAAGAACTCTTTAAAAACACTCTCTTTAAACTTTCCTGATGCTTGAAATTACTCTTTGAGCCTTAAGTTTAATCTCAGGAACAACATATTTTTGGCGCCATTGTTGGGGACAGAGAAACGAAGTTATTTTTCCCTGGGAAAATGACAAGGTAAGATTCTATATTTGATAGTGAACAGATATTGAATACACAAGTAAGACTTATTTTTTATCTTTCACTTGGCGAATCCACCACATATAAACTGGCATTCGGTCGAAAGAATACCATAAATAATCTAGACGATAAGAAGACCACACTTGTATCAGATCCTGAAAGGTTGCTGAAACCAAAAGGATACCTCAAATCAACTACTGCATCAGCAGCTAAAATATTCCAACCCAAAGTTGCACAAGTTAATGCTAAGGTTATGGATGAAGAACTAACCCCTGAAGAGAATTTTAAACAAGCACCCTATGTGGAGGCATCAACTAGTAAACCCAAGGCTAGGTTTGAGAATTTGGAGGTAGTTGTACCCAAAATAAAGATTGATATTGACTCAACTGATACTTCTAATGGTCAGAACAAAAGATCTTCCTCTACACCTGTTGTCGTTAATACTTTGTCAACGTCATCCCTACCCGAGGTAAAGATTTCAGTTCTCTGAAACCCTGAAGAACATATTTTATACCATGATTCATCCCCTATCAGTTCTCCTATTTATACATCTTGTAAGTCTGAGGAAACCAATCCACATTTCCCTTTTCCTCTTCTAGATTTTTCATCTCCTAATGACCTCTTTCCAAAATTTCCTTCACCACATTCCGAATAAGTTGAAAGGTCACCACTTCGGTCCTTCGAAGTTTTTGAAAACCCTCTTTTTTCCCAAAGTCCATCCCCTAGACTTCCAATGGTTGTTGTTGGAGGACGTTGTGCCGAAGGCCAAAGAGAAGGTGGACAAGGCCAAGGACAACCTACACCCCCTATAATTTTTTCCAAGGTAGCTACCAGAGATGCTCCCTTGGTCCTTCCTGTCATCCTTCATGATTTTCCCAAAAATTATATGAATAACTTACCAAAATTTATGGGAGAAGTAGATTTAACAGCAACCGAGCACATATTCTTTTTCAATCAGTTTGGTAATATCTTTGGCATTGATCATGAAGATGTTTACTCAAAGATTTTAGTACAAAATTTTGAAGGACAAGTAAGAACCTGGTTTCGAGGACTCCCAATAGGATCCCTATGATCATATGATGATCTAGAAAATGCATTTTTAAGACAGTGGGGAGAAAAGAAACACCATCTTTATTATTTGACTGAATTCATGGATTTAAGAAAAAGGAATTCTGAGCCGATTCTCGAATTTACTCAGAGGTTCAACAAACTGTACAATAAGATCCCAACCGAAGTTAAACCCTCTCAACCTGTGACAAAGGTAACTTTTGTAGGAGCCTTTGAACCCGACTTTTCCCTCATCAAGAGAAATAAGATATGCCACTCTAGCAGGAATGCATGATGATTTCATAGAAATTGAATCAAATATGATGGAATCCGGTAAATTAAAAGCTAAAGTTGAGAGGGGAACTAGAGAACCTAGGCATTTTAAAGAACAAGCAGGGCCATCTGGATCTATGAAGTCTACGGAAGAAAAAATGGATGAAATAGCTAAAATAATTAAAGACTTATCAAACAAGATATCTGGGATGGAGTTAGATTAGGCCAAACCTGATACTTATGCTAGGAATCAGTTCAAGAGAAACCCTAACCCTTAAATACAACAGAGACAAATAAAAAATGAAGATCAAAAGATACAAGCCCCTTTTATAACTGAAAATTGTATGCAAAGGGATGACATGCAAAATTATGAAGAGTTAGAAGAGGATCTAAACAAACTCAGTGATGACGATTTGTAGCCTCATTTAACTAGGCAGGATTATGAAAAGTCTTTAGACCTAGAACACTTGTTTAATAATGAGGAAAGTATTAACAATTTGGGAGAATCTGAATATCAAGGACTCGCCGACTCAATAATGGTCGAAATCGAACATAAGTACAATTTAAGGCAAAAAAATCCTACAGATGTTCCACTGAAAAATATTTTGTCAAGAAAGAAATCGAATGAGGTAGTTGTTACTAAACACTAGTTGAAACACAAGCTGCCCGAACAAAAATAATTGAAATGCGAGTGACATAGACTAAGAGACCAGAAAGAATAGAAGCATAAATTCCAACCAGAGAAAATGAAAAAACATTTGGAGGTTTTAGTCTGGAAAATGAACTTAATAAAATTAAAATCCCCATGCCTCTGGTCAAGCTTGCAAACAACCCGATATACAAAAAGAAGATTGCTAAAATCATGAATTTTTCTGATGTTGAATGTCATGCAGATGTTATTAATGTACAAGATGAAAGACCCACGATCATGTTTGGTCCACACATAGAGAACACCAAGGATTATGTTGCACCATTTTATATTACACTAACTATGCATGGCCATCTACTCCATAACTTCATGTTAGATTTTGGGGCCTCTCACAATTTAATGCCTAAAATTATCATGGAGAAATTGGGCCTCGATATTACTAGACCTTATCAAGAATTGTACTCATTTGATTCTAGGGAAGTTAAGTGTCTTGGCATGATCAAAGATTTGGTAGTAAATCTTGCAAAGATCCCTGTAAAGAGTATCCTTATGGATGTAGTCGTTGTTGACATCTCTGCCAAGCATGGAATGCTTCTATCAAGGTCTTGGGGTGTGAAATTAGGAGGATCACTTCAGTTGGACATGACTTACGCTACGATCCCAACTTTTGGTGGAAAATTCACTAGACTGTACATAGATACGAGGCTGGCATATACTGTAAGTGACCCCCAAAACCCAAATAATTACCCAGTATATGTAGCTTATCGGGACTTAGGAAATTGTATATTATCCATTGATGATGATTTCGAAGAATGTACAAAAGAAGAAAATAAAAAAGTAGAAAAAATAAAGAAAAATGTAAATAGTAGAGAAGGAGTATGGAAAATGTTTTTTGATGGCACTTTGTCCTGTGAAGGGGAAGGGGTTGGAGTGTTATTTGTAGGACCAGGAGATGAGTACGTTATCCCATTTTCATACAGGTTACAGTGAGATATTGATTATACAAATAATGTTTGTGAGTATGCATCTCTAGTATTAGGATTAGAGGCTACCGGAAAGTTAAAAAGTGAACATCTAATAGTTTGTGGTGATGCAAAGATTATTGTGAAACAAATAAAGCAACGGTATCAAGCTAAACATCCAAGGCTAAGGTCATAAAAAAATTGCACATGGGATTTGATAGAGAATTTCTTCTCATCCTTTAACATTCACTACATTCCCAGAATGGAAAATCAACAGGTGGACTCTTTAGCCAAATCTGCGGCGACCTTTGTACCACCTACTGTCCTAAAACTAAAGTATCATATCGAAATGAGACACAAAAACTTCGATCCCAAATAATGTTCAGCACTGGAAAGTCTTTGAAGATGACGAACAAATTAAACAGTTCCTTTAAATGGTTGATGAGTTCTATGAGAATCATATAGATTAGGAAAACCAGAACGATTCCATATGGGTCATGCAGGAAGGTGAAGATCCTAAAAAGTTCCAGGATAAGATTGACCGAATGCTTGTGCTTAAGAATAATCATATCCCCATAGATCTGATACCCTTAGAGAGATTGTTTGACCAAGATGACATACCCTTAAAATCTACCTTGTGACCTCAGCCCGAAGAGGTTGAAGACTGTAATATAGGAACTAAAGAGGATCCTAAACTGGTCAAGATATCTAAATACCTTCCAAACCAAATGAAAAATAAGTACGTCAACTTGATTAAACAGTATAAAGACGTCTTTGCATGGTCCTATGACAATCTAAAAACTTACGATACCTCTGTAATTGAACATAAGATTCCTTTGAAGCATGGTATCAAATCTTTCAGGCAGAAGTTGAGACAGATAAATCCTATCATCCTGCCAGTGATAGAAAAGGAATTCAAGAACTTCTCGATGCAAATATTATCGTTCCACTCATGTATTTCGAATGGGTAGCAAATTTGGTACCCATCGGGAAGAAAAGTGGAGAAATAAGGCTTTGTGTAGATTTCAGAAATTTAAACTGATCATCTCTCAAAAACAACTACCCACTTCCAAAAATGGATCATGTTCTAGAAAAAGTAGTCGGAACTAACATAATATCCATGATTGATGGTTTTTCGAGATACAATCAAATCGTTGTCCATGAAGATGATAGAGAGAAAACTACGTTTATCACTTCGTGGGGAAATTTCATGTATGATAAAATGCCATTAGGTTTGATGAATGCAGGGGATACTTTCCAAAGAGCAATGGACATTGCATTTGTCGGCGAAAGAGATAAATTCATCATTATTTATCTTGATGACTTGATGGTTTTCTCTAACTCTGATGCATAACACCTACTACACCTCAAGCAAACATTCAAAAAATGTAGGAAATTCGGTTTGTCTCTTAACCCCAAGAAATCACATTTCGCTATGCAAGAAGGTAATTTCTTGGGTAATATAGTGTCAAAGGAAGGAATTAAGGTCGACCCTAAGTGGGTTGAGGCTATAGACACTATCAATATTCCTAGGAACAGGAGAGAAATTCAATCCTTTTTAGGAAAAATAAACTTTTTGAGAAGATTCATTCCCAATTTTGTTGAAATAATTAAGTTGATTACATATATGTTGAAGAAGGATAGTGAAGTGAAATGGACCGTCAAAGCTAAAGCATCATTCAAACGAGTCAAGAAAGCTATAAGCGAAGCACCCGTGTCACCCGTGTTAGCCAGTACAGACTATACTAAAGAATTCTTGATCTTCTCCTTCACTTCTGACCATACTATCGCAGCGATGCTATTGCAAAAGAACGAAAAAGACTTCGAGCAACCGATAGCCTTTTTTAGTAAGAGTCCAAAAGATGCAGAATTGAGGTATGATATACTTGAACAATAAGTGTATGCAATGGTGAAATCCCTCAAATATTTCAAGACTTATGTGCTTCATTACAAAATAGTCGCTTACATACCAACTAGCATTGTCAAGGACATATTCGTTCAACCAGACAGTGAAGAAAAGAGAGGTCGATGGTTAGCCAAAATTTAGGAGTTTGATCTAGAAGTAAAATTGACCAAACTAGTCAAAGGCCAAGGCCTGGTGAAACTATTAGCTTAATCAAATTTTAGGGCACTCGATATAAACCACTTGGAATCACACAGATATATCCTATATATAGAGGAACTTGATGATCAACCCCCTATAGTCCAAATCAAAGATAAATTTTCATCCTCCGCCTGGTATGGAAATATTGTTTCTTACCTATTAACCCTTCAATGCCCGAATGATATTACTCTGTCCAAAGCAAGAACTTTGAAACTACAAGCGATCAAATACTGTATTATTGATGACCATCTGTAGTGGAAGGATCCTTTATGTTTCTTGTTAAGTTGCTTAATAGAATCTGAAACATAAGGCGTCATAAATGAATTCCATGAAGGAGTGTGTGTATGACACCACGCCTGGAGGGCAATGGCCTACAATATTTTAAGAGCTGGATATTATTGGCCAAAGTTATTTACTGACATGAACGCCAAGGTCAGAGCCTGGAAATCTTGCCAACTATTCTCTGGTAAGAAAAAAATTCTTGCACTACCCTTAATCCCAATCAAAGTAGAAGCTCCCTTTCAACAATGAGGTCTAGATTTCATTAGAGAAATCCATCCACAGTCAAGAGCACAACATAAATCAATTTTGACCGCCATCGATTACTTCATGAAATGGGTCAAATCCATTTTGACTCAGAATGCTACAGAATCGATGGTAATAAATTTCTTGGAAGAAAACATCCTATCGAGATTTGGTTGTTCACGAAAAATAGTCACTGACAATGCCCAAGCTTTTAAATCTATGGAAATGGTAAGTTTTTGCCAAAAATACAACATTGTGTTAGGACATTCCACGACCTATTATCCTCAGGGAAATGGCTTGGCTGAATCATCCAACAAGAGCCCGGTCACTATAATAAAAAAGGTTTTGACAAAAAATAAGAAGTCTTGGCACGTTCACCTGAAATACGCCTTGTGGGCGAATCAAATCGGCACCAAGAAATCAATAGGTATGTTCCCTTTCCAAATGGTTTACGGTACCGATGTCATCCTTCCTATCAATCTCACTCTTCCTATGATAAAGCTCTGGCAAGATGCAAATGAAGATCCAGATGATGTTACGAGAAGGATAAATCAAATAATCAAAGTCCAACAAAATAGGGCCGAAGTAGATGACAAACTTCATAAATACCAAGATAATATGAAGGCCCTTTTTGATAAAAAGGCTAAAGACATGGAATTTCTTCCTGGATAACTAGTTTTAAAGTGGGATGCTATAAGAGAATATGCAGGGAAACACGACAAGTTCAACCACCTCTGGTTCGGACCATTCAGGATTGCAACTACTGAAGGAAAAAAATCCGTCTTACTAGAAAATCTTGACGGAAAATCCTTGACGCTCATATCAATGGGTGTTTCCTAAAACATTTTATACAATAATCATATTCCAAATTAACATTTTATATACCGGTTTCGGTTTGCAATTTTATTTCTCTTTTGTAAATAATCTGAATCTTACTCTTGTTGTAAATAAACCAGGTTTACTCGATATCATCAGAACAAAAATACAAAAACATATGTTACATACCATCTCTATTCTACATAATTGTCTGACATTTTCCCATTTTGTTCCCGTGCAAAATACTTATTGTCAACAAAGAGATAAATACGCATCAGGACATTTGATTTCTCTCATACAGGTGATAAATCAATGATTTACTTGATTGAAAATATAAAGGAAATCCGAGGTATGAGTTCCTACCCCACTAATCCAAGCTAAAAGTTCAGAGAAATCTTACTGAATGTAAAGAAGTTTTCACTCACATAGATATTGTCACCTGATCAAAGATCAGATAAGTATGAAATAACAACTTAATTCCGAAGCCTTCTTTGAATGAAATAAAAAATAAAATATGAAATAAAAGAAAAGGAAAATAAGAATAAAAAGGGCTTGAAGAAAGTTTGAGAATCAATAAAAAAAAATTGTGTGGGAATGACATCCTTTTGCATTAGACCCTCTGAATCTTCGGTCTATTTTGTTTCGCCCAACCCAGAGCTTTTATTTTCTTATGATTCTGACTACCTTTCCTTAGTCTTCATAAAATGAAAAGACTTCACCTAGACTCTAAAAACTCAAAAAAAATATCTTCAAAATAAGATTGGGCGAAGATCTATATGTCCCTTTCATTTTAATTGAAAGAAAGTATGTTTAGGCTAATCTTGATAACTTTTTCTCTTCTATCTGGTTTTAAACTGACTAATTCTCTCAAGGTTGATCCCTAAAATTCAAAATCCCTATAAAATATTTTCTATAGACGAAGGTGTATTGAAGATTAGAAGAAAATTAGTTTCAGAGTATACTTAAAAAATTATGGGAGACCTTTCATTTAATATTTTAAGAAGATACTGTCCCTTGTATGATACATATAGATTGATTTCCCCCACTTCAAAATATTAAAATATAAGACAGATGGTGAAAGGAAATTCATAATCTGATTGCCCCCATCTAGTCCAAGACAAATGGTTAAAGGAAATTCAAAATTCGATTGCCCCCATTTAGTCCAGAAAGAGCTGATGAAAGGAAATTCATAAAATTATTTCCTCATCTCAGCAAAATTCAAAATTACTTATTGAAGTGGTGAAAGGAAATTCAAGGGGAGAAGTAGATAACTTCACTGGGGTACTAAACAGGCTCGTTGGTAGTGAAGCAATGCATATGATATCTGTATGGATGTCATATGTATCTACATGACATACTCTGGCATATAATTCTTTTTCCAGTAATATTTTCATTATGAACCAACGAGAGATCCCCTAAATAACATGTTACATATACTTAACTTTGATGCGGTTGAAATCGATCAAAATATGATATTTCAACTAAAGTTATTTTGATTATCTTAAGAAAATCCAAATTAAGTTGTAAGAAAGGGAAATTTTAAATGGTCTAACTTGAGATCAAGGATTAGGTGTGTTTTGAAGGTTTTCCGAGGTTCGGTTGAAGTTAAATTCTCCCCAGTATGATTAATATCTAAAAGTGTTTCCCATAAATGCAATAATGACTCCATTTACCCAATAAAGGCACTTAGTCTACTGTTCTTCCTCGTCTCGCAGGGAGACACGATCCCCAGACGGAGCCTATATTGGAACACATACATTTCTAAACTTTTGAGCTTTACATTCTCTACTTCATGAAAAATATAATCTTTCCCAAGCAATAACTTATAAATAACATTGAACTTTAAATCCAAATCATTTTTGGTTAAATTGTAACAAGGTGCGAGTAATATCCGTCATCGATGAAGTTTTTCGGTTGATCGAACAATCCTTATTTCTCTGGAGTTTTGGAGCCGCCTAATTATTAAAGAAGCAAATCATTAAAGGTCGCTTCGGAGCTTCGCGCTTCAGACGTTTTGATAAGCCTTCACGATAAAAGCCCCGAAACCCGAAAGTGTCCGTTATCACTTTTCCTAAACCTTTAAAGGACACGAGACGTAGTACATGTGTATCTTTTGAATCTATCTTGAGTTGACATGTGGCACACACTTTTGACATTTTCGTTTAAAGATTCATAAGATTCCAAGTAACACGTGTCACCTCCTTTTCTCAACACGTCATCTAAAATGACATCACCTGCGACACGTCACTACGAGATATGACCCCTCAGAAGTTTAACAAAGAACTAATTAACAAATCTCTGAAGCACCAAAATGCCGAAGTACTAAACTTTAATTAATTAATTTAATCAAGATCAAGGTTTACTTAATGACTTCGCACTTCGGGATTCAAATGTTTTCCCTTCATCGTATCCTAAAATATCTGAAGTCTGAGTTTTCGAAATACTAAAAATTAATATGATTAATTAAAGCTTAAAACCGATTATCAGATAAGTAACCACTTCACGTTTTCGGGTTTCAGGGATTTCCTCTCAAGCTACATTTAAAGTTTCCGAAGTCCAAACTGTAGAGACACTTGAAATTAACACACTTGTTAAACATGATTAATTAAACGGTTAAGAACGATTATCCAAGGATTAACCTTCGCGGATTTGGGATTTAGATAATTCTCACTCTATCTCACCTAATTTTCCTCAACACGAACCGTTGAATATTAATGGCATTTATGACAAATCAACAGTGACGATTTTTAACATAGATTGCAGATCGCCAGGTATAATTTTCCATTAAGGTTGATAAATTTGTCATCAGTAAGGCTATACTTGAATCAATGCATCTGATGTGAATACAAATGTTTCGATTTTGAATTTCATTTTTGCCTCTCTATAAGTAGCAAGTTTTATCCGATTAAGAAGCTCACACAATTCCTCTACAATAGGTAACCTTGTTTGTTCTATAGATATCATGGCACCACGAAAGATGATGAAGAAGAATGATTCAGTTGGTGAGGTTCAAATCTGAATGCAGACATTCTGTCAGACACTAAGCCGTGAGCTATAGACTCTATTAAATCTTGAACACATGTGTTTGAGATTCTGGAACATGAGGTTATAAATTTCCCAGAAGATTCTAGTGATGAAGTGGACGAGACTCATGGAGATAAACTCAGATATATAGCCCAGTCTGAGCTACACAATATAGCTGTGTGACCGAGACTCATGCCGTATAATGACATGATAAGTTGGGCCCTGGAAAATGTTGACGTCCAAACCAGGAGCATTTTCAATTATCAAAAGGTTTTTATTGGGTCTTTCCAAGCAGAACACCTCCATGTAATGCATAAGCTATCTCCCGATACTAAATATAATTACAATACTCCATTTATGTTGGATTTTGAGCAACAAGAATGCATCCAATATGACAAGATATATCCCGATATAATCAAGTCCTAGTGGGGGCACCCAGAGAAGTTCAGGGCCGATGCTCATGTCTTGTATGCCACAATGTCGTTGGACACCCACATGATTTATGTGGCTATGATGCTCTGTAGGATGTTCGAGAAGAAGAGTCCTACTCATTTCTCGGTGGAATGGGTGTCGATCATGCATGAGGTGGGTTGTGGCCGAGGGATACGATTTTAACTGAGACAAGATGTTGTCAGATAATCTTGCCAAAGAAATCACCGAATACAAATTGGATAAATCAAAGGGGCAACCTACCCCTTTCTATATGAATGTGTATATCATGGATTCCATCTACTTCATAACCCCTTTCCCATTGATGAATTGGATTTAGACCCTGACCAGTGCAGAACCTATCTACGTTTACCATTCCAAGTTGTGGGAGGAAAAGGCCAAATATTTCTTCTACAAAATCTGCCACAATGTAGTAGTGCATGTCCATATAGCTTTACATGGTTTCCCACCCCCTCGAATTTCACACAGAATCATGGGAAATATGGGAAAACTCGCAGATTGGTTTCCCTCCCCATGCTTTCTCGAGATTTTTACCAAACCAACTGGCATGCTGTGAAGTAGCTTACCAAACAGTAATGGGGAGCATCAACGAGAAGATAAAGGCAGCCCAGAAAAAGGTATGGCCTACCTTCCCTCTCCAGGTTGGTATGTTTTCACTATTGGACTTCGGTCATTCCAAAGTAGAGGTTGCATCTTTGGAGGATGTCAAACTAGTGAACATCAAATTCAAAAAGCACGACCCACACAAAATCATGGAAAACCACCTGGCCCAATACAACTTGAAAAAATATGTGCATGAAATATCCCCACATGATGAAATGTTCATGGGAGTGAGGTCTTATGAGGAAGTACTGAACAAGTTCCAAACCTTGTCCCCATATCAACAAACTAGTTTCCTCAGTTTCCAAAGATACATGCAAAACAATTTGCCGAAAATACTACAAGGAGAATCGATAACCGCTCCTCCTACACAAGAATCCACACCTCCAGGTTTTGAAACAAGGAACCATGGTAAACATGATGTTGAAGGTACCCCAAAGGGCTCCAAATTTTTGAATCAGACAAAAAATACGGCCTCTGTGTTGTCATACTGTTAATTTCATTTAAGGAAATTTTCTCATATAACTAAGGTAGAAAAAACACTCTTTAAAAACACTCTCTTTAAACTTTCCTGATGCCTGACATTATTCTTTGAGCCTTAAGTTTAATCTCAAGAACAACATCCTTGATGTAGAGGTTATTGTATGCACTTCCTTTTCTGAACCCTACCTGTTGTAGATATTTATCTAGTTTAGAGTACCATGCTCTAGGAGCCTGTTTTAGAACATACAAGGCCTTCTTCAATTTACACACATAATCTGCATTCTCTGATAACTGAAATCCTTCTGCTT
>ML811194.1:226813-256979 GCA_009831015.1 Picea engelmannii | reverse complement strand
TTATGGATAAGTTAATTGAGACACATCTCCACAACCCATGAGATTAAGTAGATCTATACATTCATCCCTTATTCCAAAAAGAAAAATAATCTTAAGAGTTTCTAATTCTAAATGATTTTTCTTATACCTTTTTACATTATAATGAAATCTTTCCACATAATATTCAAGGCTTTCATCCTCCTTTTGTGCCATTTTAAACATTGCTTCGCATAAATATATAATTGTACAATAATCCTGATATTTTGTAAGAAAACATTTACACATACCATCCCAAGTTTTAATGGTGTTACCTTCTAATCCCATGAACCAGTGCAAAGTTGCATCCTTAAGAGTAGTTGGAAAAAAAATAACCTTTTGCAAATCATTAAAATAATCATAACTACAAAAAAGTACATGAAATTCAAAGAGAAAACTTCCAACATCCTTAGTTAACATTCCATGGAAATTTGGTAACCTTGATGGTGGAATGCTTTTCATTTGCATTGTTTTTGTTGGTTCCAAAATTGGAAATCCATAATCATCTTCCACATTTGATGCTCCTACTCTTGCTCCCCATTCATCATCCAACATATTGTCTTGCTTGAAAATTACAGATTATGTTGATGAAAGTTAATTTTTTGGTTCCTCTATAGGATTTGTTGCAGATGATATTTCCGATTGTTCCTCTTGGACATTGATTAATTCTATCTCCTTTTGATCAAGTGGAAATAGTACATCTTCTATTGTTTCACTTGTTTCAGGAGATTTCTCTTTGGAACTCTCTTCTTTGGCTTTTCCTTTCACTTGACATCCCACAATTCTTCTCGGTTGTCCTCCTCTTCCAATTCTATATGTCAATGGATTAGTGGATGAGGTGGCTCTTACTACACCATGAGTTGAAATAATTGGATTGGTTCTTCCTGCTCCATGACTAAATCTACCTCTAGCATCTCTACATATATGCATGCATCCTATATTATCATGTTTTCAACTAAGTATAATAGAGACTCATCACAAAATATTATAGTGAATGCATCAGGATTTTACATCACAGACATTCTATAGTGAAATTTTCTATACATGTTACCATATTTTTTCCCATGCATTCATTCCTATATTCATTTCTAATATTATTTTTAAACTAATACTACAAAGTTTCCAATTCTTTTCAACACTTCTCCGACAACGATGCCAAAAAAGGCAGTCAATTTATATGTATTAGAAATAGCTATAAACTATGTTTCATTTATTCATTAATCTAGAGTTACTTTGCACTTTGCACTTTGCACTGTTATGCAAAATACATGTATTTCAATTCCTTTTTAGTGTCTAATTAAGCACAAGAAACCTGTATCAAACACTTGAAATATTTATTTAAAGTAAACAAACAAAGCTAAATCTTGATCAGAAAACAAGAATTTAATCAGAATTCAAAGAAATAACATTTGAAATTTGGTTTACGAGAATACATTCAACTCTAAACCATTACATAAGTGTTGAAAACGTTGGTTACAATTATATGCTCACAATATTAAGACTTTATTACAATAATACCATGATGTGATCGGTTTGATTACAGTTCAGTGAGTGAGTGCTTATCTTGTAAATATTGAATGAAACTGAAATTTTCACACTGAGAATTAAAAAAAAAAAATGGAAAAAATATAAAGAAATCTGATGAACTAAACTGCAGTATTACAAAACACGGGGCCCTGTCTCTTTTAAATACGTTGTTGGAAAGTGAATATTGGCTTAAGCGATTAATGGAACACCAATATATGAATCAAAACATCTTCTATTAACATTGGAAATTGGTAAAAAAACAAATTACATTCCACACTTGCATAACAATCATCTTTCTTTGTTAATTGTTAACTCTTTGACATATTTATAATACACATAGTTTTTAAGAATCAGATCACAGTTTTAAAACATGTTACATCAGTCGATCACCCGTGATCTAGGCTTATAGAATATGTTGATTTATTAAAAAAATGCCAAATGGATTGCATGATACCCTCGGTTATGAAATTTTTGGTATAATTCTACTATGCCCAAAATACACTTGTTGGCTTCGCCATCTTCAAACCCTGATTCCTATAAATGATTTCATGACATGATAGTGAATGAAAATGAATGTTTGATATTTCTCAATATATAGACCTCATGCTACTGGAATCTTGCCATCTTCATGTTTTCCATTTCTAGGATATGTGTCAATTTTTGTGTTGACTTTTGATTTAAAATCTTCATGCTGACATCACTATTTGACTTGCTTGACATCTGGTTGATATTAAAGCATCCCCTTGGAATCTGGAACATCCTCCAACTATCAGATTTTATTTTTTCATTGTGCTAATAGGAGTTTCATCGACTATTACAAGTTTTGAAACATCTTGTAATAAAGAATATTCAATGATTTGCAAATGATCTCTTAATTTTACTTAGAATATAAAATAAGTAGGAAAACACTATACTTAGAATATAAAAGAAGTAGGAAAACACTAACGAAGACAACCTTTTTACCTTAATTATCTTAATTAGATATACCCTGCATGATACATGGGAAAAGTGGAAAAATAAGGTTATTTTGGTTTAAAAGATTGAAGGTTAAGGTAGGAAAGAGAACTAGTTAGAAATCAAAATAGTGTCAAAATGTAATACCAGCACTTATACTGGTGAAAGTGGTCAATCTCAAGTACTATAATCTGGGAAGTCTAGTAGTGGATGTGCATATAGGGAAAACTCACATTATGCATACATCGATTGATATGATGCCACATGTTGGTCCTAAAGTCTGCACCTGACTGCTAAAAGGGTAGAGCTAGGCCACTTATCAGTTTTAGAACAATGATTCTTTGTTTTTTTGTGAGTTGGTTTAGAGGGTTGGTTTTACCAATACAAGCTCAAGGTTGGGTTTGAAAGGACAAGAATGAGGGTACTCCTTAGATGATGGAACACTAATGACAAACAATGAAAACAGAGGGTAAAAGCATAAGAAAACAACACACCACTCAATGAGTAGCATGTTGTAAGAATTTTGATGCATAAAATAATATTTCAAGCATAAAACATGTATCAGGGTGCAATCAGTCCCAAAGGTTGCAAGAAAAACAAGACTTCACCAAGGCATAGTTGTAATCACAGGTTGCATGTTAATAAAGACAAGTTAGGCAATAGCTGAAAATGAAAGAAAAATACTTAGCACAAATCAAGATTGCATTCATGATAAGACACACACAGATTAGAAAACAAACATTGTCATCAATAGCGTATACACCAGGTAGAGACTTTAATCCATCTGCAGAATAGTTTCAACCAAGATGATGTATTGATTTTTTTTTTCTCCCAAAAATCTGACCCTAATTACAATATCCAAAAACTAACTATTTAAAAGAGTCGCAGAGGCTCTCGTCCTTAGGGGACTGAGACCTAATTCTAGTTTACTGATTGTAAGACAGACCGACTAACCTAACTGATATTGCATGGAGTTCAATATGCAAACTCCGTACTGGACTTAACTGGTAACAAGTGGTCCTTATCACACATAGAAGGTCATTTGTTATTTAATCTAAAAGAGTGGCGTAATGACACAACTAGAGCTGCTACTGGCAATGAGATTGCATGTGTTGAATGAACTGAGACTAGCAAAAAAAGACTCGGAGTGGAAGAATAGAGTCCTGTGTTGAACGATGACATGCCTGCGAGCTGGAGGCCACTGGAGACAACTGGTTGTATTGGCAGCTATCTACGCGAGGAAGGAGGTAGTCTTCTGAAGTGTTCTGGAACTGGTTGTGTCGAACTGGGACGATCTCCTATGTTCTCTATCTGTGACTTGGATTAAAATCTCTATACCTGTGAATAGCTTCGCTAGGATGGTTGACTTCCCAACGGTCAAGAAGGGAGATGTGGAGGCAAGCATCCAATGGGGAGGAAAGATGAGTGGATGTGAGGGTAGATGACCTATGAGAATAGATGTCAAAAGGTGAGAGGAGGTGTGAATATGATGGAGGTATCGAGAGTATGGAGTTGTCGACGTGTAGTGAAGGATACAGGTGGCGTGTAGAGAGAGGAGGAGTAGATACGTTGGGAGGTGAGTGGAGTACAAGTGGCCAGTGGTGATAGGAGCAGGAGTATGTGGTATAATATGAGTGGGAGACAGGTGTCGATACGGGGGAGGGGTGGTATATACGCGAGAGGTGACAGGCGTGAGTGGAGGATAGGTGTTGGGTGGCGATAGGAATGGTATTGAGAGGAAATTCGATAGGATCCCAGAGGGGGGGTATTCAGTAAGTGGATTAGAGAAGGGGGTCCAGGAGCATGGGAAGGCACCACGTTAAGTGGGGCCTGCAGTGTGGAAACCGCTTTTCCTGGACCTCCCCCCCCACCGTTAAGGGTAGAAAGGTCGAGGGGGTCTGAGAAAGCGTGAGGGTCGTTTATCTAGAGAGGTGGGATGTTGTTGACGGAGATTAGCTCGGGGATTAGCACCTCGCAACAAAAAAGATTTTCTCCACCTTGTGTAATCTTGAAATCCATGGGAGCTATCGATCTGGATTGAAGGTCGGATCTTGATCGTCGATCATGTCAACTTGTCATCTGTCCACGCCCAGAAACTGAGTTGGACTATTCTGATTCATTTGGTTCCCTATGGAATCTTACTGATATTCTAATGGCTTTATCAACCCTAGATATCTCATGCATAGATAAATCTTGGTGGACCTACATGGAGTTCAATAGTGACGCATACAATGACAAGTTTTCGAACTCAAACCAGATATGTGACTACAATGACAAGTGTGCATACAATGAATGTGTCTAACACTGATCTGAAGGATCACCGACAAGATCACCAGATGTTTCTTGTGTTGAACAGACCCATCTAGGAAGCGATGGAGCTGGTACTGGTTCAAGTTCAAAGGACTCATTTGGAGGAGGGTGAGCAGGCAGAGGTGGATTTTCATCCTCACTGTCATCATCTAAAGAAGAAACCATATCATAAGAAGGCACAAACACCGAAGATGGCTCACGGGCCGAAGAAGGCACAATCGTCGAATTAGGCTCGTAGGCCACAAGATTTTCATCAAATTTAACATCTCTTCTAATAATAATTTCATTACAATGTGATTGAAGAAGTATGTAACCTTTGACATCTTCAGAATAACCAAAAAATATACACTTCTCACTTTTAGGCTGCAATGCTTTCCTTTTCTCATCAGGGATGTGAGCCCATGCTATACTGCCAAATACACAGAAGTGACTTACATCTGGTTTAATTTTAGTCCAAGCTTCTTCTGGTGTTATATTTTTAAGAACCTTTGTGGGAGTGAGATTTACTATGTAATTTTCACAGTTGATGGCTTTTGCCCAATACTTTAGACTTAATCCCTTAGATTGGATCATACAATTAGCCATTTCTTTTAATGTGTGGTTCTTTCTCTCAGCAACACCATTTTGTTGTCGTGTATATGGAACAATGTGTTTCATTTGGATTCCATGTGTAATGTAGTAGCTTGTAAAATTATTGTTCACATATTCACCTCCATTATCTATTCTTAACCTTTGAATTTGATGTCCATATTGTTTTTCTACAAGGGCCTTGTAGGCCAAAAACTTGTCAAAAACTTCACTCTTGAGTTTTAAGAAGTAAACCCATGTACGTCTGGAGAAGTCATCAATGAAAGTTAAGAAATACTTGCACCTAGAAAAAGAAGGAGAAGAAAGTGGACGACACAAATCACTGTGAACAAGCTCCAAAGGACCCGAGGCATGCCAAGAGGCACGTTTGTCAAAATTGTCTCGATGATGTTTGTCGAGAGCACAACCGGCACAAATACCATCTCTGCATGAAACAAGAGGAAGACTACTCACCATCTGTTGATTACATAGTTGTTGTAATGAGCGATAGTTTAGATGACCAAACCGCTCATGCCAAAGTTTGCTCAAGTCATCGCTATGAGCAACAAAAACTAATGAAAAAGTTGATGACCCAAAGTTGTCAAACTTATTAGCAATTCCAGTTGCAAGAACATGCTTAGGATCTTTTGAATCCTTGATTACAACTTGGTGAGGTGAAAACTCGATGGTTTTACCTTTACCTGAATGAGTGATTTGATATACTGATAGATGGTTACAAGAAAGACTTGGAACACATAATACATCATTGAAATGACCATTATCTACTTGAACTATTCCAGATCCTATAACACTAAGAGATCTATCATCACCAACAAATATTTTCTTGGTGTTACATTCATTTAGAGCAGAAAATATGGCTTTATCCTTAGCCATATGATAAGATGCTCCTGAATCAATAAGCCACTCATCAGAAGAAGAAGTAGTAGAAGTAGAATTTGCATTGAAGGAGAAACCAGAGGCAGAAAGTTCATTTCCGTGAGAAGAAGAAGTAGAATCAATACTGATGTTGTGCTTCTTCATCGCTGCTTCTAAAGACGCCATCTTCTTGAAACATTTGGACTCATCATGACCATCTTTATCACAAAAGTTGCAATGTCTGTTAGTATTATTACTTTTATATTTTGCTCCTTTGTCACCAGTAGGAGCTGAAGCTATCTGAGCAGGTTTGGGACCCTTATGTTGTTTGTTGTTGTAGCGAGGATGTTTCTTCTTGGGATACTTGGGTCTATCTTTCTGTTGGGCAACTAAGGATTTGTTGGAGGGACCTATAGTGTTGATCACTCCAAATTGTACAAGCTTATCTTCCTCTCGAATCAAAGAAGCACAAAAGGACTCAAGACTAGGTTTTTCATAAGCTTCTTCCCCTAGAGCCTCTTTCATGGCATAAAAGGTAGATACAAACATAGAATATGCACTACCTAGCTTAGAAAGAATAAGGTAGATGCAACGCTCTTCCTCCATCTTTATCTTACATTCTTCACATAAAATTATGAGTGTTTTAAACCTAGATAGATAGTCTCCAAGGCAAGAAAAATCACTTGGAATCAAGGTCAGTATTTGATTTTCTAACTGTTGTGCTCGAATAATATTGAGTTTACCTAACACAGATTCAATCTTTTCCCAAGCTTCTTCGGGGTCATCAATGTCTTGAATGTGGTACCTTAAATCAGGAGAGATGGAAATTCTGATTAGTCCATGTGCTTCATCATTCCTATTATCCCACTTGGTTTTCTTATCAGCATCAGTGGGTTCTTTTTCATTTCCTAAGGTAATCAAGTACAAGCCTTTACTTCTTAATAAATCTTCCATATGATATTTCCATTGGAAGTAGTTGTTGCTGGTAAGAAAGATAGTACTTGTAGAATACATATTAAATATGCAGATAATGTGGATTTAAAAACTGAAACTGATGATCTTGATGGAAAGAGCTCGAAAAGTTATGCGGTTTTAAAAAAAACGGCACTGAAAACAGACTTTTGATGTGAGAGTTATGCCATTTTTTAAAAAGGCATAAATGATAACCAAATGACCACGTGATAGTGTAAGCTGCTTTATGAAGTGACCCACTTTTATAAAGAGAAGTGGGGATCACTTTTATAATGAATTTACCTTATAACAAGAAGACTGCATGCAAAATAACTCTAAAATAAAATATTAAAGCTACTTATAATGATTCACTTTTATACTTGAAGTGAAATACACTTTACAATTTTTGCATAATTTTTTCAAAAAAGATAACAAAAGAGAGACTTGAACTCAAGACCTCTTACTTAATAAGACAACTTTTAACCAAATGGTCTAGCAAAACATATTCTAATGTTCAGAAGGAGGATTGGGGTTGTTTTTGTTGTTGTTGTTGTTGAAGATGGCCTTGGAGAGCGTGCTAAATTTTTTTTTGTTGAAGACGGCCTTGGAGAATGTGCTAAAAGAAAAACAAAAAAAAATTTCTTCTCGATGACAACAAGGGTTAGATCTCAGTTAGCTTACCTAGAAGATGCACCTTTTCCTATCTGCTTCTGATTTGCCTAGATCGCACAGGGCGCGGGGAAAAGAGCATACACATATCTAAAAGAGTAGCAACCCGGAAATAAAAAATACAAAACCGAAATAAAACCCAAAAAACTTCTCTGGAAAAAATTTAAAAATGCATATTCAAACTTTATACCTCCGGATCTGACTGTAATGGTCATATCTTGGGCAAACGGAAACCTTTTCGAGTGAAAAGAAAGGTGTTCCTCAATGAAAAAAGTGCTCTGGACGCAATGGAACAGTCCTCTCATCCCATAAATGTGTGGAAGAGACAGAAAATGGAGATGAGGTAACTCGGCTTCACGATCTCGATCTACAACAAGAGTGGATATTCAAACAGGCTCTGATACCATGTTCGACAACACAGGTATTCCAACAGAGGACGAAGACCTTCAGTAACCACTCGAATAATCGGATCAAAGATCAACACACCAGATCACTCTACGTCGGAACATATTGTGACCATCGGATCACTCTACGTCGGGAACATATCGTGACCGTTGGATTTCCTAACTACAAATGCATACTAATGCATACTAAAGAAACACACTAGAAAACATACTTTTACCTAATGACACAATAGACCAAGTAGATCTTACTAACTCCTAAGTGTCTAAATATCCTAACAAACAAGACAAGATAAAGAGCCTACCTTGTCCAGATGTTTGATGAAGTTCACCATTGAGCACTTGACTCAAAGCAATACACCTGCAACTTGTCATCAACAACCAAGAAATGCAATCATATGGTGATAATTTATAATGTGATCACATTCAATAGCATAATCCATCAACATTAATAACAAATATGCCCATGGAATAAAAATTCAAATATTTGCAAGAAAATAATTGGACGAGAAAAGAGTATTTCTATTAAAATGTAATCAGTAGAAGTGAATGAATTACAAACTTTTGTGTCAGCACAGTTCGGAACCAAGAAACTAAGTCCCTTCCAGTTGGGCCTCCACCACTTCAATCCTCCACCAAAGGAAATCTCATATAAGACACACAATGAGATTCTCAATCATGTAGGGAATAGCTTGGGGGATGAACAATGTGTTCAGACTTAAAATGATAAAGGGATGCAGACTCAATATGAAGTGAATAATTTCTCCAGAGTAACTTTTCTCTCAAAGTTGAATATTTCTCTATTTTCCATCGCTCAGATTTGGCTCATTTATAGCCTTCAAGTGGAACTGAAGGGACAAGTCGAAACGTTTACAGTATATGGAAGGTCAAGGATCATGGATCTCATGACGTGACATGGAAACCCGACACCATTTTTTAATTTGGGCACAAAACCTGATGTACACAGGCTGTAGTGGTGCAACCTGCGTATACGCATATTGTATAATAGGTAGGGCGCGTATATGTGGAAAAATGTTGTTTTTAGCTCTGGGATTTGCAAAATGGGACTTCATCTGCATAGGGAAATGGAACAAGGCCTTCTGAGAAAATTTGCATAGGTTGAGGAAACTCTTGCTATAACATATGCCCCCTAACGTGTGAGGTCAGAGGAGTATCTGCGATGGATGAAATACATTATAATACCCAAAAGTGGAGTAATGGAGACCTAAATGGATGAACTAGTTTCTCATGAGAATATTACAATCTGTATTGACTTTGCGCACATGGCTGCCAATTTGAATTACACTGCAGATCCATGTGAAAATATACCAAACAGTTGTTCATGGCCATGAATAGGAAATACAATGGTGGCTACATGCCAAAGGTTGTCATAGTCAAGAACAAGGCCCAGTAAATCTAGTCTCAAAATCAATCTGAAGATATCTGAATACAATGGAGAACAATCTGATCTCCCATGCTTACTGAAGTCACATAGGTATTGGTCCAATGAAAGATAGCAATAGCTCAAGAAAGCTGTGACTATGAACTGATTTCTTCAAGTCTTCTACACGTTCCGCCAAAGGTGAAAGTCTACATTCTGTGAATAAAGGAGTTGAGGTTGAACACAATGAGACTTTATTTGATTACCGATCATTAAGGTATACCATTAACAAACGCGAGACAACATACCGATAATGAAAGCAGGTATCAAGACACCGAGTACATTCTTGCAAGTGTGAATAGAGGAGTTAGGGTCGAACACTTGAAGAATCCATCGATCAAGAGACATTGATGTATTCTCAACTATCGATGGCGAGAGAACCTGTCACTAATGATTGCAAGCCTCTAGCTACTCATAGGAATCTAGGTCTCATTTCCAGAATAGATTGGTTGAATTCGATGGAAGGAGACTCGTTGAAAGGAGAGCATTGAGGCATCTCTCATCATTCAGCACGAGGTACAAAGTATGATCTTAATGATTTGGAGGAAATGATCGGATGAAGAACATGTTCACAAACCAATGACCCTGTGCGTCTTTTGTGTGTGCCAGATGCAAGTGGTACATGAAAAAGACCCTCTGAATAGCAACCAATAAGGAAAATTGTTGAAAAAGGAGAGGAAACCACCAATAAGTCTAATTGCATCCAATACATTTCATGAATCCTAATGTGTGAATATATTTCTTGCCATCGAACATAAGGGAAACCACCCAGTCAATGACCAATGATGAAATGTTGACTATTGGGTCCAAGATTACCTACCAATGATGAAAGTAGGAATAGGGTGTGCAATAGGAATACAAATTCATGTAACTCTGAGGCACACTGAGGGTATGGCCGACATGTAAAGTCAAGAGTTCTGAGGAATGGCTGACATGGGTTGATAGACATCCTTTGAACAAGAGCATGAGACATATGGAAGACTCTGCCAGCATAGACTCAATGATGAAACTTTGAGATGAAGGAGGCATAAATAAAACTCTCTATAGGGACTAGAAGAGTAACTAGTCGGGGGATTAAACTCTCTGTAACGAGCTCATCTTCCTAAGGTCATTCTAAACCCAAAATTTTTGTGACAAGTGGACTCAAAAATTATGTGCTCTTTTCAAAGGTGACACGACTACTGCCAATATAAGATAATATTATTTTCCCACCCATCTTTTTTTTGTTTTTTCATAGTCAAATGAATGATATGATATAGAGGAGGAAACAATTGTTGAAAGTAAGCAATCTAGTTCCAACAGTGGAACATACCTGTGCTCAATGCAAGGAGGTGCATGCGGGAGATGGACACTCGGGGGAATGTTTCATCTTGGGTATAGGGTGTCAAGCTGCAAAGGATATAAACAAAGCTCTGCTTGGTTGATGATGCAAACTTCTGAGGTGAAAGGATTATAACGCAGAAACTAGAACTAGCCATAGGCTCAATATTTCAAGCGAGAGAATGATATGAAATTACAACTTAACACCAAAAAATGTCCTTTTTCGTAATCTTAGTCTACTTGGTTTGAAAAAGGGATAAAATTGCACCAAATAGAGGTCCTTTCAAATCCCATTTTACGAGTGTGAAAGAGACAAATTCACTCAGTGTTGGCCCTTAACCAAGTTTTGGGAGATCCTTGGTCAAGTTTGACCTATCTTGGGACTTCGACAGCCTGTCGAAGATGGAGCGCAAGATGAAGCAGAGATCGTGGGATCTCAACCCCTTTTTGGGATTTGGGATTATGTAACGGGTATGGGATGTCGGGCCATGGGTTTACCCATGTTTAGGCCTATTTTTTAATGTATATATAGATGTCTAGGCAATGTAAGGAGAGAGATAGAGGGGGAATTTATGTGATGTTAGGTCAATGTGCTAAGTGCTAGTGATCGATCTATGTGATAGGAGGATTGTAAGTGCTTTGTGCATAATGTGTGAAGCTTGCAGAGCTAAGTGCAAGTGACTATAGAAGGATTAGTGTTGTAATGCAAGGAAGAAGGATCTAGCGAGTTGCATAGATCTTTTGTCCTATCCGGAGTAGGGTTTTGAGGCTCTGTGCATGTGACCTATTGAATAAGCTAATAAAGAAGAAGAGTTGGTGGACGTAGCCCCATGGTGGGGGTGAACCACGTATATGATGTGTTTCTCTTCTTTGTGTGATGTGTTGGTGTATTTATGTGTTATTTTCCAAGTGCTTGATATAGATAGATAGATAGATTTGTTTATTCTTTGTGCTTATGATGAATCTAGATGCTAGATCTGACATAGGTGAATGTGCTTAGTTCTTGAATCTGTTATATCCGATCCATTTCTTATGTTGAGTGCTTAGATACATTAGATCTGGTTGAATGTTGTGATGCTTTGTTTCATCTGCGAAGTAGATATTGGGTAAATAATGATGAACTGACGGTTCTAAGTGCTCCATTAAGTGTTATAATCACGTATCTATGAACCAGCTAAGGTTGCAGACACTTGAGTCCTGCAACCACCCCTACCTCTACCTTGGGTGAGACTTCATTTGTTCACAGGTGATGCCGAAAGGGCCGGTAGTTAGGGTTTTTTTGGTGTATTGTTGTAGCATTGAACCCTGGGTATGCCCCTGTGCCAACACTTAGCAATCTTTTTTCTTTTTGAGAGAGTCAGAAAAGAGATTAACCAAAACTCATGACCTTTCAAATCCAATTATCGAGCGTGAAAGAGGCAATTTCACTCGACAATCTTTTCTCTTTTTGAGAGAGTCAGAAAAGAGATTAAACAAGACTTGGGAATATTGTTCTAAGAAGCACATAATGGGGGAGGCCAAGGCTCCCGTGCAGGACTTCTGTCGAAATTCAACAACTCACATATAGCTGACACAAGCTTGGGAAAACCCAAATATTTCCAAGTCGATGAGGATAAAATACTTGCAAATGTTACCTCATCTAAAATATATAGAAGAATGCCCCTTATCTGGAAGGGTGTAGAAGAAGGAAGTAGAGGTTATACAAATTCATTCCAATCAAAGGAAACCACCCTAGGACTTGGAGGAAGTGTGCTCAAAGAGAGTAAAAAGCTCCCTTGTTCAAAAGGTACATGACTATAAATTATAAGGACATGGTCAAAGGACGCATCACCCTCCAAAAGAAGAGTGGGATTGACTGAAGATGGCATCGATAATGTCACTTGCTTAGGCTTTTCACTCTCCAAGAGAAGAGTAGGATCGGTCGAATATTTCATCGGCATGACCACTTCTTCAACCATTGGTTGAATAGGATGCGAGACAACAAGGTCAATATATGCATCACCCCCAAAAATAGGAGTGGAGTTGGTTGAAGATTGCATCGACACGACCGTTGGTTGAACAAGATGTGAGACAAAAAGGTCAAGAGACACATCACCCCCAAAAATAATATTGGTGTCAACCGAGTATTGCATCGGCATGACCATTGTATCAACCAAAGAAGGTTGAGAAACCAAAGACGACTCAGAACCCGAAGGGCCCCCAAGTAAGGACCATGCTTCTGGTACCACAATAGTAGCAAGGCACAAACGAGTAAGGCGATCTCCTTCACAAATCCTACAAAGGAACTTTGGATTACGTCTTACACGTCTAGGCTTCTCAATCATATGAATTCCCCCAGCATGACTTGCAGAGGCTAGTAGCAAATCCCCGACATGACTAGAAGAGGTTGGTGATGTATGTGCAGTGTGACTAAAAGTGACTACATTTGTGCCCCCATCATGACTTGCAATGGCTCGTTGTGGGTATTCAACATGACTAGCAGAGGTTGTAGACCAATATCCAAGATGACTAGCAGAGGTTGGTGAAATAATTCCAGTATGACTTGCAGTGACTAGACTTGTGGTGGCAGTTGGTTGTGGAATTTGAGACCAAGGTTCCGGGAAAGAATGGTCTTGATAAATTGCAGGCCAAGAAGGGTTCTGGTATACACCATGGCCCTGTCTAGTAGGATAGTATCCTCCTCCATATTGATTCAGTAAGAGGTGTAAGGGCATCGACACCGAGGAAGTCGCTTGTGAAGAAAAAGTGACATGACAAGGGATAATCATGTGAGGATATATGTTGCCCCCAGATGAAGGAACTTCATGAAGGGGGTTTCCCATACTATAAAATTGATTCCCCCCAGATGAAACACCAAAGGAAATATGGAGGTCCACCATGGGAAAAGTGTTCGTAGGAACCGGCATAGAAGATGAAGGATAGACGGGCAGAGTGTAATAAGTAGAATGACCGCCCATTTGAGCACTAGCTCCTGGAAAAGTGGATCTATAGGAAGGAAGATTCCAATATCCTACCGTAAGATTTTTTTGAGGGATATGAATCCCATCAAATGAAAAGGGAGAATAAGGAGGCATCATGCCCCCAGACCCGAAACGAGGATTCACATAAGGAGACAAGACAAAGGATGGCAAGTGTGAAGACATGTTTGGCATACCATGAGAAAAATGATTAGAGACCCAAGGCTTTGATTGGGTATCATAATTCTGCATACCATTATGAAACACAGATGGATTCTTCCCCATGAAATGAGTGAATGTCATGGGGGAGGTAGAGTTAAATGAGGGAGCCAAAGGGACTCCACTATCCATGATAATGACACTCACGACACAATGAAAAATCCTAAGGTCAACTAATAATCAAAGAGCACACCAAAATAAAATATAAAAAAGGCCAATATGCACACAAATGAGATAAAGTGGCTGAAATGGGTGTCCCTTTCTAAAGTAGGTATGCCTCACCCAAGAGGGGCTTGAGACTTCCTACTAAAGATCAGAGGTATCAAAATCAGTTATAAGGGCCCTCGTGGGATTAACAACCATTCGGTCAGATCCCCCCAGAGAGGTAATCCTCCATAAAGGTTGTGTATTGTATGACCCTTATCTGACCCTGGGTACCTACAGAATAACCCTGAAAGTAACCTATGTGGTACCTATGTCAAGCAACTAAGCAACCACGATATAACTGATGCGCACGAGAACAATCGTAAGTCAGTTCCATTGTATGGGTAGGGTAACAAAGATCGAAACCTTGAAATCACTGCCTCTCATAGAGGTAAAGGTACTATCAAGATCCCCATATACGAATAGATCCCCAAGAATATATGTGACACTAAGAAGGTATTGGAGGGATATCCCCTCATCCAACCTCGCGCGACCTCGTGTTTAACTCAGGTGTAAGTGGAGCCTCCTGACATCACCAATTATACAATGGATTTCACCACTCCCTTAGTCAGAAACATATGTTTATTTAATATCCTTGGAGAATTTTACTCACAAAATCCTATTCTAAGGCTCTAAATCCTAAGCTAGTTTGTGCACCCTAGAAAATAAAATAGTTTTTCTTTTAGTGGCCTTTCTTACTCAAAAAAGGTGTGGTTGTGAAACTAATGATGTTAGCAAGTAAGTAAAATAAATGAATATGATTAAAATGCAAAGTCCTAACTTCAATTCCCAATAAATGATATGCTTTTCAAAATGCAATTTTCAATTTAGTTCTGCAATTCCAAATAAGATGCAAAATTTCTTTACATGTACTAAGATCAATGATAAGGACTCAAAAGATCAAATGCGAACAATGAAAAATGCCTAATATTTTTTTATTTTCAATATAAAATAATGAAAATGCAAGGACTGAACAACAACTTGATATAAAAACTTTATTGTATGTAAACAGAGACAAACCAAGTAGGACATCAAGAAGCAAACACCCATCCCAATATGCAAGGAAAATCAAATGAAAAGGATGATAAGAAAGGCACCACCCAAAAATTCAACCAAAGAAAGGTTTCCTATCATTCCACATACACTTAACAGTCATAACAGAGACCCAAGAAGACTCAGCAACCATCAAAACTTACCCAACAAAGATCAAACCCAGCAACCAAGCAAAAAAGGGTGATGTATGTGACTTTTTAGGGGAAAATCATGTATATACACCTCTTACAGAAGAACAACACGCGTATGTACGCGACTGTCAGGTAAAAACCCGTGTGTATGTGTTAAAACACAACCAAGTTAAGGAGAAGGATAAGAAACTCAGAATCATAATGAACAGATGTTGTCAAGCAGTCAGAGGATAAGAAACTCAATATAAACGAGAGAAATAAAAGGATACAAACACTCCAAACCCCGAAATGAATATTCTACCCCCAGTATGGTCGCCAATTTTTTTATGAGGAAAATCTCTCTATGTCTAGGGGTAAACCACAATAGACGGAAATGACTGTAGAAATCAACTATAATCCCAGGTATGCTATATAAACAAATATGCTAACAAGACAAGATAAAGAGCCTACCTCGTCTAGATGTTCAATGAGGTCCACCGTTGAGCACTTGAATCAAAGAAATACACCTTCAACTTGTCCTCAACAACCATGAAACTCAAGCATATGGTGATAATATATAATGTTAGCACATTCAATTGCATAATCTATCAACATTCATAACAAATACGCTTATCGAATAATAATTCAAATGTTTGAAATATGTTAGTTGGGCAAGAAAAGAGTATTTCTATTAAAATGTAATCAGTAGAAGTGTTGGCACAGGGGAAGACCCGGGGTTCAACGCACCAACAAAACCCTAACTACCAGCCCTTTTGGCAACACCTGCGAAGCAGATGAAGTCTCACACAAGGTAGAGGCAGGGGTGGTTGCAGTACTCAGATGTCTGCAACCTTAGCTAGGACACAGACCTATGATTCTAACACTTAACAGAGCACTTAGTAGTTAATCTTCATCAATATTCAGTCTTATTATACTTCGCAGATAGCACAGAGCATCGCAACATTTACTAAGATCTAATATCTTTCAGCACTTAGTAACAATAAAACATATAAGATCCTGTAGATCAACACTAAGCATATTCATACATATCAGAGCTAACATTCATTCATAGCTTATAAGAACAAAGCATAAATATATCTATCTAAACACATCAAAGCACTTTGCAAAGGAAGAGACAAGCACATCAAGTCGAGGCACAGAGCACAACACATGGATTTACCGTGGTTCACCCCCACCCTGGTGTTGCGCCTCTTTTGTCACCTAAATGAGAAAAACAGAGGTGCTTACAAGCTTAGTTGGGTTAGCTAAGCAAGACAACAGTAAAGGAAAGGGTTAGAAGAATAAACATAAAAGACTAAGCTAAGAATTAAACTAGGAAAGGAAAAAAACAATTAAACTATTGTTCATAAGGACATAAGAACAAGAAACAAACAAGACTCATGTCACCAATGGAAAGGATTGTATTAGTGAAAAGAAAACACCAAAGATAAAGGGGACTTTGGGTCCCTTCTTCCTCCAAGGGAGGGCTCTTGGACCCCCAAGATTGAGCTCTTCTTACAACTTGAAAACTTGAAATAAATGGTCAAAGATTCCCAAGCTAACCCACTCAAGAGGTGATGTGGATTGCCCAAATGGAATGGTGCTAGTATTCTCTTGATGAGAAAAGAGGATTCCCCAAGAGAATAGAAACAACATAACCTTACAAATGAATTCCTTGAAAACATAGTGCACCCATGGCCTCCTTTTATAGCATAGCTTTAAGGCATTATGCAAACAGTTCTTAGTGTGAACAAGGGGCCCTTTAGAGCACCCTTAGGTCTTTGACCAGCCCCCCACTTGGATTCATCTCGGATTTGAGGGTCAAATCGACTTGGGAGTTGAACCAAAAGTGGGTGAGGGGCCGACAAGAACCATAAATGTGTCGTTCATGGAAGTGCATGGCTTTTACTGTAAACAGTCATGCATGTGTGCAGGTTTTCCTATATAAAGTAGCACATCTTGAACATGTGCGCGGGTTTTCCTATATAAAGTAGCGCATCTCGAGCATGTGTGCATGATTCCTTTGGTGAATTTGGGAACTTCAATTTTTTGACCCAATTGTATAGTTTTTGCCTCTTGGACATGCATTTCTGAAGCTGTGGGTGAACTAATAGGTGTTTGGAGATGTCGAATTCCTGTAACCATTTGTGGACAAAATTTCAGTGATAACAGATGCCCCCTGATGGATGAGGTTAGGAGCATATGTATAGCTGAAATTCATCAATGTTTCTTCTACTGAGAGTATCATTGTAAGAGAGATCAATAATGAGAGTATCAAGAGCAACTCATTGGAGGGAGAGGGGAACTTGAAGAACCCAACCTTTCGTAAGGTGTAAAAATAAACTATGTACACATGAGGCAGGCATGCCCCATGCTCGTGCTATGTAACTCAAAAATGTGTAATACAATAACTGAAACTATGTGTTGGTGTAGATCACTACAGTGCCCTCCAAGGCGGTTTGATAATGACAGAGGACAATTTTGATGGTGAACAAACTCTGAAAAAAGGTAAGGACACCTATGAGAGGTGTCGATGATACTTAGGCATTGATAGCCTATCAAATTTCAGAGGTCTTTGGCATATATGAAAATAAAATTCAATAGTCACAAAGTAAGACCCATTGCAACATGAGAAAGAGTTGAAGTCGAATGTCATGGGGGTCAACGACAGTAGACGGAAATGATGGTTCTCTCTGTGTCATTCGAGACACCTCATTGTAAAGGTAATGAGAGTCAAGATATTGTTTCCCTCCTGGAAATTGTACTGATGTCGATAGAAAGGGAGACACGACTTCGAGAAGCGAAGGGCTTCATGAAATCTACTTGGACAAAATCAAGAACTGATGAGGAACATGGACGAAGTCGAGGAGTAGTGAGACACAAGACTTCCTTTGGTTGGGGAGCGGTGTAAAGTGGCAGCAACTGTGAAACTGAATCTAGTGTCAAGGGGACATCTAGATGAGGGTAAATTGTTCCAGAGGCATGAAAAAAATGGACAAACGCAGAGATCAAAAAGGTTTATGGACTTGTAAGATACTCAAGGTTTATGGATACTGTTAGTAAGGGTAGGAATTTTTTTTTTTTTAAATGCCCCAACCAAGGGCGACATGGGTTGCTTTGCCAAGAAAAGAAGGTCACCAAGGGTGACGACAAAAAGCTATGTAAATGCTAGAAAGAAAGGCTTTTTACAATTAAATGAATAAGGAATAACTTGGGATGAGTGTACAAATACAGAAATGGGTGCCCTAGTGCAAGATGGTTGGGCCGGTTAGGGCGCAGTTTGCATGGAGAACTAGTGGAGGTTGGGGGCCCCATGGGTGGGTTTCTGTATGAGGTAAATGGAATAGAGGGAAATTTGTGGATGGGCAAACTGATTGTGGATGAAATGGATGGTTAATGATATTTCAGAGGCACAGTCAAAATAGAACCTGGAAGAGATAACCTGGGAGTCCATTGGGAAAGCTAGCAAAATGAGGAGAATGAGTATGTGGTTGATTCTAGGAAATGTGTAAGACTATCAAGACTCCCATCCCTAGGGGGTGAAAGCAGCATGAGTGTCAAAGTGCCAAGGGGGACTATGAATGGGACAACTCATGTGGGGGACAATGCTACCGGGTGAAAATACCAAAATGCAGCGAAGGTGACAGTACTGCAGAGCCGGATATGAGGATCCTATAGGCAAATTTCAGAGGTTGTGACTGGAGATGCAACTGAGATTCAGAGGGAATGATTACATGCCAGTTTCGATCATATACCTGAAGGGGATGCACTGGTGTGTGATGACCTAGTACCTGCACACATGAAAACCAAATACCTGACATGAACAATATCTGAAAATAAAGGACCTATAACAATTATTTGATAATTTTGAACATGAGCAGGCATACCTGAGTGTGTCATGGAAAGATGCTCCACCGGGGAAAAGGGAAAATGATAACCTGATGAAAATGTTTGTGTAAGTGGCCAAAGATGGTTTGGAAAACAGATCTTATGGGCTCCTGTACCAAAAAATGAAAGTGGGGAAAAGGGCTTAGATATGGATGGTGGGTCCATAATGCCATCCCAGTTTCACTGACACTATGGACGATCGGGTGGTAATTTGGTGGGAAGACATGGACCTCCCATTTTCTCGAGGACTGATGAATAAATATAATGAATTACATTCACAGGAGCATTGGTATGGAGTGTCGAAGGAAGCTCAGGAGTATATGTGTGGCGTTCCGCGGCTAATGTGCGGTGGACGAACGGGATAGATGGGCAATGATGAGTGTAATGCCCATATTATGCACATATGGCACATGCCAAATTGGTTCGTATATGTTGTTTTCATGTGGTTGATGACATCGTAGTAGTGTGGGACGTCCTTGGTGGAGTGGTAAGAAAAAGGTGTTCTTGAGGAAGCTGGATAAAACTGTGTAGCTTAGGAAGAGAAGGAATTTTGTGAGTGGGCTGTCCTTTTCTTTCGCATAAGGTGCAAGGGATTTGAACTCAGGGAGGTAGTAGAGCGATGGGCTCTTTCTTCTTCTGTCTGCCCCCAGTCGCAACAATGGTGCTAGTGATTGGGGGTGAGGGTGGTGTGGTAGGAACAAATATTAGAGTCTACACTGGGATTGCCTCTGACTGAGGAGGGAGGGATAGTTGAGGAACCATATTAGGTGGATGTAGATACCATACCAGGATTTTCCCCTGGAGGGGGGGAAGATCTATGATAAGTGGTGCGGTGGCGCTCTCAGGGAACTCCTGAGGTAGTATTTCTTCCACTGGTGGAACTTTGATATGGGGAGGGGACTTGGTGATAGGAGTCTTTTATCACCTAAATGAGCAAAACAGAGGTGCTTACAAGATTAGTTGGGTTAGCTAAGCAATACAACAATAAAGTAAAGGGTTATAAGAATAAACATAAAAGACTAAGCTAAGAATTAAACTAGGAAAGGAAAAAACAATTAAACTATCGTGCATAAGGACATAAGAAGAAGAAACAAACAAGACTCATGTCATCAATGGAAAGGATTGTATTAATGAAAAGAAAACACCAAAGAGAAAGGGGACTTTGGGTCCCTTCTTCCTCCAAGGGAGGGCTCTTGGACCCCCAAGATTGAGCTCTTCTTATAACGTGAAAACTTGAAAGAAATGGTGAAAGAATTCCAAGCTAACCCACTCAAGAGGTGATGTGGATTGCCCAAATGGAATGGTGCTATTATTCTCTTGATGAGAAAAGAGGATTCCCCAAGAGAATAGCAGCAGCATAACCTTACAAATGAATTCCTTAAAAATCCATGGCCTCCTTTTATAGTATAGCTTTGAGGCATTATGCAACCAGTTCTTAGTGTCAACAAGGGGCCCTTTAGGGAACCCTTAGGTCTTTGACCAACCCCCCACTTGGATTCAGCTTGGATTTGAGGGTCAAATCGACTTGGGAGTTGAACCAAAAGTGGGTGAGGGGACGACAAGAACCATAAATGTGTCATTCATGGAAGTGTGTGGATTTTACTGTAAACAGTCGCACATGTGTGCAGGTTTTCCTATATAAAGTAGTGCATCTTGAGCATGTGCACAGGTTTTCTTGTATAAAGTAGCGCATCTCGGGCATGTGTGCGTGATTCCTTTGGTCAATTTGGGCACTTCAATTTTTTGACCCAATTGTATAGTTTGTGCCTCTTGGACATGCATTTCTGAAGCTGTGGGTGAACTAATAGGTGTTTGGAGATGATGGACTCCTGTAACCATTTGCGGACAAATTTTCAGTGATAACACCTGGGGCTACGTCCACAAAGTATTATTCTTTATTAATGTCTTCAATCAGTTACAACACAAAGCCTCCAAACCTTACTATGCACAGGACAGAAGATCTGTGCAGTGTGTGAGATCCTTCTTCCTTGCCTTACAACACAAAGCCTTCTACAGTCTCTCATGGGGACTTGCACTCAACTCTGCAAGTCTTACACAAAATGCACAAAGCCTTACAATACTTGATCTATTTCTACTATTTCTTACATTTCCTATCTATTTATACATTACAAAAGTGGGCCCAAGTGTGGGTGAACCCATGGGCCAACATCCCTTCCCCATTACATTAAACCAAAACCCTAAAAGGACCCAAAAAGGGGTCTAGCTTCCACGATTTTCACTTCATGTTGCGCTCCATCTTTGACAAGCTGTCGAAGTCCCAAAAATGGTCAAATATGACCAAGTGTTCCTCAAAACTTGGTCAAGGGCCAACAGGCCCCCAACACTCACCTATGACTCATCCCAAGTCACTCAGGTTTGGATAACTCTACCTCAAAGGTATCGAGCTTGGCTCAAGCTGCTTCGACTTGTATCTATGCTACTGCTTCTTGCTTAGAAAACTCCTGAACAACCATTTCGATGATAGGTCCTTCCAATTATTGCTTGACTGTAGCAACTACTTATTCGAGTAGTGTTCCTTGGCCTTCAATTTCTTCAAACAATAGGTAGGTCGCCTCCTGGCTCTGCTGGAGTTTCTGGGTGACTTCCATCACTCTATTCTGCGTGGTAAGAATGATTTGTTGGCCAGTGCATTGTTCCTGAGATCTCTTCATCCTCTCGATGGGTGACATGAGCTTGAGTTTCACCTGTATTGTATCAGCTTGCTACTTTGCTTCCTGGAGTTGGGACTCCAGTTTCTTCAACTCTGGGTCTTTAGATAGTTTTTCATATATCTACGTGCTTCTGCTACTTAGCTGTTTACATTCTACAACAAGTGTTTTAATCCTTTCGACTGCGTTCTAAGCATTCAATTCTCTCTTGTCGCACACTTCTTACAGAGTATGTAGTATGGTCTGAAGCTTGAATTCCACAACCCTTTGTTGAAGTTGTTGAATAACTTCATCCAGCTATGTCATTTTGCACTCTATGGGATATTCATCCTTTTTCTCTAAGCCAGTCACAGATTGAAATGCTATGTTGACTACTTCTTCAATTCCTATCTGCTTTGCGAGCAACTACTCTTTCTCTTTTTGGATCTTCGCCCTGTCTTCTTCCAATTTTTCTTGGAGAGCATTCTTCTATTGTTGCGCAGTTCGAGATTGTTCAGTAAGTTCCTCATGTGATTTCTTTAGGGCCTGGGTGGCCTGTTCTTTTTCTTGTTGAGCACGTTGAAGGCATACGTTGACTATATCAACAATCTTGCGGAGTTGAATTCATCTCTCGCTTATGTTGTTCCTTCTGGCAGAGGTGCAATAGAGGTTGCTCAGCTAGACTGGAGTGCTTGTTGTAATCCCTAGAGTGCGATCTCAATCTGGCTATACATTTGTTCCTGCTTCACCTCCTGCTTCTCTATGATTTCCTTTGAAGCATCATTGACCACTGCAACAATGAAATCAAAATCATCCAACGTGAGGGCAGTTCGCATCTTGGTTACAGGGGTTCTTGGTTTCTTTCTGGAGGAATATTTCATAGGTGAGACCTTCCTTTTCTTCGATGAGTCTTCTTCATCCCGAGGTGGTGGTACTTCAACTCTCTAGGTTTTTGTACCTTCTTTTTCATCACCTGCTTCATCTGGTGTAATGGAAGCCATCCTTATAGATAGGTTGTCAACATCCTATACTTCTTCAGTCTTCTTCGTCAACTTTTCTTTCTTTGTCTTACTAGGCCCAGGTGTATTCTGTGCAATTATGGGGCTGTCGATGTCGAACATTTCTGCAGGGTCTACTGGAACAAGGAGGTCTTCTGACCATTCTTTGGTGATCTCTTTCAGGTCTTATTCTGTCATCTTATAATAGGACTGAAGTTGTTCCTGGTGCTCATCAGCGTGTGGGGTTAGGTATATAAAGTGGTGGTTCGCGCTGAACTTTATCAGAGGTTGGAATATCTATAAAGTGTTCGGGGTTATGCATGGTTCGCTCCTTATGGTTGCTTTCAATTGGCTATAGTATGTGTGGAAAATGAAATTTGATTTCCATTGCTTTCTCATGTCGTTCGAGTACCATAATGTACTGAACTTCATGGCTAGTGGCTCAAAGGGGTCTAGGTCCAGGAAGGTTGTGCCTTCCGGTAGCTCTCATGAAACAAAAGCGATCAGTATCAGGAGCCAGCTAAAATGGAATTCATGCCCATGATCCTAGGCTTCTCTTCAGTTAATCTCTAGTTGATTCACCAGATACTTTGCCCAGTTCATCTGTAGTCCCTTGGCGCACTTTCCTATGAGGTCAACTACAAATATAGATACTTGTGTTGGTCGATTATTGCGTACCAACTTCCCTGCGATCAGTTGGCATGCGAGGCACACTGCTCCATTTTCAATGGAAGATACCTTGTAGCCTCTCACACCTTTATCAACATCGCCATAGGATTCTTTGATCTTCTGTGCAAGAGCGTGTTCTGCGGTCTTTCCAGGATAGTACTCATGGGGATCAAGGCCCTACATGCTAATCCCAGTGATCCTATTAATCAACATCGGATCAACAATTATGCATCGATATAACCACAGGTATCCTCCATGGTAACTTGCCAGCAGTAGTTTTACACAAGAATTCACCTCCTGGTGTCTGTCGAAGTGCGGTACTTTCATGACATTGAGCAAAGTAGACTTTGCAAGGTTCATTGTCCATTGTTGAGGGATGAGCTTCGAATTCTTGCCCTTAGTTCTCATCAAGTACTTATACAAGGCGAGCATGTTGTAAGCTTTGTGGTCCCCCAGGTTGAAGTCGCAAAAATTCAACACTGTAACCTTGTCTTGATCTGCGCGGTAGGTGCGCACTCCTTTCAGTAGGTATGCAATGACTAGGGTGTATTCAAAGTCTCTAGGGACACTATCCCTGTTAATCTCACCACTCAGAGGGGGTATGTAATTTGGTAGTATGGATGGCACTAACTTCGCATTGGCTATGTAGTCCTTATGCTTAGTTCTTCTTTCTGCGTCGGCTCGAGATGTTTCTACTTGAGCAGTCGACAGGGAGGCTTGCACTCCTTCAGTCAATGATGCTTGGAATCTAGTGGACATTCTTCTTTCTGACATGGTTCTCTCAGTCATTAAGTCAAGAAGGACCTCTATGATGGATTCCTCAAGTTTGGTGAGCTCGTCGAACATACACACTCGGGAAAGATAATCGGGGTCACGATGATCTCAAAATGATGCACTAGGATGAACAATCTGCTTGCAATGATCACTGTAGACAATCACTAGTTCTACGGGCTTTGATTTCTCAGTTGGAAAAAGTGTTCTTCGGGCACAGTGCGACGAGCTAAAAAGGAAATTCATCAATGGTCTGCTTGCAACGAGTATGAAGCTTTCATGAACGTTGATCCATTCATTATGGCGTGGTCCAACAGTCTAGTAGTGATATTTTAATGCTTTTCTACTCATTCGGGGTGGAATTCAAACAGGTATATCAGTCCAATGGCTATATTTCTTTTCCACAATGAAGTGCCATATGTCGTTGTTCTGGTATCCCGACGAAGCTCAATTATTGTGATTTTTCCTTCTATGAAGTTCCTTGTGGAATCTTGTGTAACTTTTCGATCTTATCTCTCTTCTTACTTAGCTTCCTAACCTTCTTCCCAGTGGGATTTGTCTCGGTTATCCTTTTTTCATTCTGATCCTTATCCTCTCTCGACATAGTCACTTCGTGATGCTGAGATTCTTTCTTCAGATCCAAGGGTAATACACCTTCATCATATGGATTAGGTATTTCGGTCTTCTATGGTTCCTCTAATGCTCTTATAGCTTTGACATCCAATTCCCTTGTGTTTAATAGCTTAGATCTGTTCTCTTGTTCTTCCATCAAGTAGGCAATCTTTCTAGTCATAAATTCCATGAGTTCTTGCTTCTTTTGTTATAGGGCTTCCTTTTCTTCTTTCTTTGGATCTCGTCTTTTTCAATCTAGATATTGCCTAACAAATCTGGAAATGGGGCATAGTCCTTAACAAATTTAATAACTTCGAATTATTCCTCCGTCGAAGCTCCATGGGTACTCATACCTATCTAGGTAATCCTGCCACATAGGGTTACCATTTTTCCTTTAAACAATCATATTTTCCCAGTGAAGGAACCATAGCAGGCCTTCCTAGGTTTTCCCAAGTACTTTTTGTCATAATGTTCATCTGTGTTCCCTCATCCAGAGCACAATCAATGTCAAAGTCTCCTATTCTTACTTCGATTTTCTCCTTTTCTTTGAAGATCTCTGACAAACTGGCATCTTTATGTTCATCCAGGGTTTCTTTCATTTTCAGCAACACAATCTCTTATTCTTTCTAGGGTTCTTCTATAATCTTAGTCTCTTGATCTCCTTCAGGGTTTTCTTGCTCTCTATTCATCTTTTCAAGTCCAACAATCATTCTAGGGAAATCCAGTACTTCATGGTCCATAGCCTTACAATATAGGCAACTAGGGTTTCTCCCAGGGAATTCCTTAGCAAAATGTCATGGTCTTTTGCAACTGTAATAAAGAGTTAATCCTCTCTTTCTTTTCAATGATCCCCAACTTTTCTTATACTACGCGCTAGGATCATAATGGCGAACCTGCAAAAATTTCTTTCTAGTGTCCTGCATCCATTGGTTAGTCCAAAAATTCTTTCTATGCATAGGTATAACATATCTATCATTATTCTTATCAGATCTATTCATATCAAATGTTCTTTCATATAATAATTCCCTAGTTTTCAAGCTAGGACAAACTCTATCAAGCACACCTAAATCCATACTTTAGAAACAAAAATTTTCACCTCTTTTACTTCTACAGGGCACAAAGCTTCCAGATCAAAGAACTTTTAACTATTCTTACCTTTATTGGAGCACAAAGCTTACAGATCTTACTTCTTTTCTTCAGTATCAACCTCTTTTCTTACAGATCTAACTTCTTTCCTTCAGATCCATCCTTCCTTCTTCATCACAAAGCTTTTTAGATCAAGTGGATCACTGCGCACTAGGGCATAGATCCATGCATAGATATTTTACAATTTTAGGATGAATCTTTGCACAAAGCTTCTTCTGCTCAGTTCCCAGCAATCACAGTTTCAGTCCCGGCAACAGAACCATTTGTTGGCACACGGGAAGACCCGGGGTTCAACGCTACAAAAGTGCACCAAAAAAACCCTAACTACCAACCCTTTTAGCAACACCTACGAAGCAGATGAAGTCTCACCCGAGGTAGAGGCAGGGGTGGTTGCAGGACTCAGATGTCTGCAACCTTAGCTGGGACACAGACCTCTTATTCTAACACTTAACAGAGCACTTAGCAATTAATCGTCATCAATATTTAGTCTTATTATACTTCACAGATAGCACAGATCATCACAACATTTACTTAGATCTAAGATCTTTTAGCACTTAGTAACAGTAAAACAGATCAGATCCCATAGATCATCACTAAGCATATTCATAGATATCAGAGCTAACATTCATTCATAGCTTATAAGCACAAAGCATAAATATATCTATCTAAACACATCAAATCACTTAGCAAAGGAAGAGACAAGCACATCAAGTCGAGGCACAGAGCACAACATAGATATTTACCATGGTTCACCCCCACCCTAGGGATACGTCCACAAAGTCTTCTTCTTTATTAATGTCTTCAATCAGTTACAACACAAAGCCTCCAAACCTTACTGCACACAGGACAAAATATCTGCGCAACTCGCTAGATCCTTCTTCCTTGCCTTACAGCACAAAGCCTTCTATAGTCTCTCACAGGGACTTGCACTTATCTCTACAAGTCTTACACAAACTGCACAAAGCCTTACAATACTTGATCACATAGATCTAACTCTTAGCACTTTAGCCAACTTGCACTAAGCAATCACCAAGTGCACTAAGAAACAAATTCTACTATTTCTTACATTGCCTATCTATTTATACATTAAAAAAGTGGGCCTAAGTGTGGGTGAACCCACGGGCCGACATCCCTTCCCCATTACATTAACCCAAAACCCTAAAAGGACCCAAAAAGGGGTCTAGCTTCCATGATTTCTGCTTCGCATTGCGCTCCATCTTTGACAAACTATCAAAGTCCCAAAAATGGTCAAATATGACCAAGTGTTCCTCAAAACTTGGTCAAGGGACAACAAGAAGTGAATGAATTAAAAACTTATGTGTTATCACAGTTCGGAACTGAGAAATTAAGTCCCTTCCAGTTGGGCCTCCACCACTTCAATCCTCCACCAAAAGAAAGCTCATATAAGAGAGATAATGAGGTTCTCAATCATGTAGGGAAGATCTTGGGGGATGAACAATGTGTTCAGACTTAAAATGTTAAAGGGATGCAGACTCAATATGAAGTGAATAATTTATCTAGAGTAACTTTGCTCTCAAAGTTGAATTATTCTATATTTTCCATAGCTCGAATTTGGCCCATTTATAGCCTTCAAGTGGAACTGAAGGGCCAAGTTAGAACGTTTCCATTATATGGAAGGTCAAGGATCATGGATCTCATGACGTGACATGGAAACCCAACACCATTTTTTAATTTTGGGCACAAAACCCGATGTACACAGGTTGTAGTGGTGCAACCTACGTATACACATGTTGTATAATAGGTAGGGTGCATATATGTGGGAAAATATTGTTTTTAGCTCTGGGATTTTCAAAAAGGGACTTCAAGTTTGCATAGGGAAATGGAACAAATCCTTTTGAGCAAATTTGCATAGGGTGAGTCAAATCTTGCTATAACAAGGGTTGAACTACATAGTTATAGAGAAAGAAATCTAGAGAGTTTTTAAGCTCTTAACAAATTCTAGCATTACATTACTATGTATCCTATGTTTTTTCATATCAATCATACTATTATTAAATATTTAATGATAAGTGCATTATTAATGATATAATTATACATTGGTTACTACTTCTTAAGGAATTTGACCTAGCTATACTTGATAATCCTAATCGAGAGAATGTAGTTGAAAAATTATTTTCTTGATTACCTAGGATGATTCCTTTCCATATGAGCACCTATCTATTGTTTTCTTCAACATTCGTTGGTTTACAAATATTTCCAACTATCTTATTGTTGGGAAGTTTCCCCAACACTTCTTCGACAAGGATCGTTGCAAGCTCATCTAAAAGAGTGGACCATTTACTTGGATTTGGGGGGAACCTATTTTATCTTGGAATTGATAAACTCCTTGGCATTATGCTCAAGAGGATGAAGTCTAAAATATTATTAAATATTTCCATGATGATCCCTATGGGGGGAATTTTGTTGCATATGGGACTGCAAGGAAAATCCTCTCCATTGATTATTATTTGTCTACCCTTCATAAGGATGGTTATACATATGTCAAATAGTGTGATGTTTTCCAATACATGGGACATCCTATCCATTCAATTAAAATTCCACTCCAACCATATATTTATTTAGATCCTTTCGATAAGTGGGGGATTGATTTTGTTGGTCCCATAATCCTCCTTCCAACTAGTTCCATTACATTTTGTTTTGCACGGACTAACTTACTAAGGGGGTCAAAGTTCATCCTTTGAAATACATGAAGGAGGAACATATTTTTGATTTATTGTAAGAATTATTTTTTACCAAATCCATTGTTCCCAGGGAGATTGTCTCTTATCAGGGTAGTCTTTTTTTACATCCAAATCAATTGCTAAACTTATGCACACTTACCACATCAAACATTGTCACTCCACTCCTTATCACCCCAAGATAATGGCCAGGTCGAAATCATCAACCATGAACTTAAAAATATCCTTACCAAAACTATTTAATTTCATCATTGTGAGTGGGATAATCAACTTCTTAAATTTGTTTGGGCCTATCGTACTACTTAGAAAACTTCTACTAGTCTCACCCCCTACAAATTAGTCTATGGTAAAACTATTCTCCTACCTATTGAGTTTGAAATGAAAACCCTTGACCTTGGCCTCAACATTTGCATTTATCAACAAAATATCCTCACTTGGCTTAACATGTTAGATGAATAATTCTAGTAGTATCTACAACATACTAAAATTCTACAGCAATAGAGGACTCGGTGGCATGACTAGTTCATTAAATATAATTATTTTCAACTAGGTGATTGGGATATCTTATATGACTCTCATTTGTTAATGTTCGTATCATCATACATGTACTTCTACACATGTCTAAGTGTCTAAATGTGTGGAAGTCGTCCAAATCCTTCTACCTTGATACTTTACTTTAATTAAAGGAATTATTAAAGTAAAGTGATTTTATTTATTAGTGGAGTTTATTTAATAAAATGCTAAAGTTATTAGTGTTTACTCAAGATCTTGTCACCTATTATTAAAATCGAGAAAATGATTGCAAGGCCTATCTATATATTTATGATATAATATTAATATGTGGGGTCCCCTAGAAGAAAGCACATAAATGATTATTTTCGGGCATTTTTCTCAGTACACTTACATATTTTCATATCATTGGTATTATGATGGAGCTTTGAAAGTTATGGTGTGTGTGATTCTTAGCATGATTAGATGATGATATGGGTTGTGGCACTTCCATTCAGTGCATGATAATGATGATAGCTTCTCTTCACTCTTCAGCATTTTGGTGACATGGTATTTGTGAAATATGAAAATTATATCATCTGTGTTATTCCTATGATTACGTGCAAAATAGTAGTTAGAATCATTTTATGTGCTCATGAACTCAAGACATAT
>ML811194.1:215621-226673 GCA_009831015.1 Picea engelmannii | reverse complement strand
TATATATATATATATATATATATATATATATTTGTGAAATATGAAAATTATATCATCTGCGTTATTCCTATGATTACGTGCAAAATAGTAGTTAAAATCATTTTATGTGCTCATGAACTCAAGACATATAAAAATACAAGTTTGCATGATTATATATATATATATATATATATAGTTTTTTCATGCATATACAAACATCTTGTTATAAAGTTATAGTATGCACAAAGGATATATCATATCAATGGATTCAATTTAAAAAAACTCACATTGGTTTCATGTTGAAACAATGGTGATGAACAAAGGGTTATGTTTAAAACATAAATATGATAAGTATTAAGTACATGGGAAAAAAATTTGAACCATCTAGTTTGATATACAGTATGCTGGAGTGGTACATAATATATGTTGTATAGCATATGTTTTGAATGGTATAAAACTTGGGTTTTTACATAGCAAATTATATATGGAATATGCAAACAAAATAGACTATATCCCATTATCATGAGTATATGTGCTAACTTGATTAGTTATGATAGTGAAGTGACAAGGTTTATGGAAATAAGTAAAAGGAATTTTAGCGCATGATTATGAGCTCACATGGCATATGGTATTAATCATATGATTGATTTATATTGCATGAGATATATGGTATATATGTTAAAAGATCATGTGGATTGTTTGAAGTGATAAGTTGGCATGCATATGCTATCATTTATGGTTTGAAGGTTGATGTGATGGGTTGTTCATACATTCAATTCACAAGTATGTGGGTAATTAATCTCATACCCTTTACCACCTCACTTTGCTTTGGTTTTTGGTCATTTTCGTTCTATTGAGACTATTGACAAAGAGAGTGTTAAGATGTGCTCATTTAACCATATATAATATCACAATATTGTCACCCAACCATAGGCACACAACCACCTTCGAGCACCATAACCTTGACAGATAGAATAATTCTGGAAGGAGCACTAGACCTAAAAGATAACCAAGAGATAGTGCACCTTTCTCCAAAGGTAGCACACAAAGTGGAAAGTACAAAAACCATAAACCAAGACCAATACCCAATTGCAATCATTGCAGTTGCACTCCTCCTCTAGACTTTTGCACCACTAGACTTGTGTGAGCTTGTGAGTGAGTGTGTTTTCAAATGAGTTCAAGTGCCCTCTATTTATAGTGCTCTTTGTCACTTGTCTATGTAGACTTCTCCTTTTATAGTCTAATACTTTAATATTAATTCTTTTGTTGAGTTGACTTGTCTTCTAGGGTTTCTACTCATCTATTTAGGGTTTCTCTAGCTTCCAGAATATTATAATCTAGCCATAGGTTACACATGGATGTTGATACCTCACATAGCTACCATAATATCAAAAATCCCTCCTATCTAGGTAGGTATTAACAAGTAGCATCGGCATATCCACACATGTTATCTCATGATCACACAGATCAAGTCACGAGCAACATCACCACTACTAGTATCATTTGATAGCATCCTGACATCAAAAATATATCATAAAACTACATCATCTCTCGAGGCCATACTCCATTTGAGTAATTGGGCATGATTTTGAATAAGTCATGTACTGACCTCAACGCACTCAATAGATTGTCTCGCATAAGTCACTCACTCAATAGAGTGATACAAGGACCATTCTTCTAATCCATACATAATTCCTAGAAGAATGATTGTCCCAATGAATGTTGAATGCCCCACAATGGCTACATGAACCATCCTCTCCAATGCATCATCTCTAAGCCATACTAGCATGATGGGAATGCATCATATATAAGTTGTATTGGCATGATGTGGAGTATCATCTACATCATCTCTAAGTTGTACTAGCATGGTGTAAATGCACCATCTCTAAGTTGTATTGAAATGATGTGCATCATCTCTAAGTTGTACTATCATGGTGTCGATGCACCATCTCTAAGTTGTACTAGCATTATTCTACTGCATCATATCTAAGCTTACTAGCATGATGTGACTCGGACATATGAATCATCTCTAAGTTGCACTAGCATGATGCTAATGTATCATATCTAATTTGTACTAGCATGATGTGTCTCAGTACATATGTATCATATATAAGTTGTACTAGCATGATGATGTAGCATAATATCTAAGCTATACTAGCATGATACCAATCAACAATCTGTCAACCTGGACCATTCTCCACAGGGAGAATGTCTTTCCACCAACACACTAACTATCCATGATGCCATATATCAGCATTCCCTCCCAACCAAGGAATTCATATCCTCCCTTTCAACCAAGGGAGAAATATCCAAAATTCCCATCTTGTCCCTCAAGTATGCAAAATTTATCTTGGATAGAGGCTTTGTCAAAATATCAGTTGTATGTTCATCGATGGAGATGTACAAGAGAATCACTTCTCCCTTCTAGAATTTATCACGGATAAAATAGTACTTGATCTAAATGTGCTTCGACCTGTCATGGAACACAGGGTTCTTTGAAAGCTTCACACAGCTTTTATTATCACAATGTATCACAGTCGAATCCAGCACCTGATCAAATAGTCCAGAAACTATCTTACATATCCATACTTCTTTTGTACAAGCATCACAAGCTGAAATGTAATCTTCTTCTGCATTGTTCAGTCCAATAGACTTTTTTTTTCTTCTAGCCCATGATATCGTAGAAAATCCCAAAGTAAAAAATATACCAGAATTATTCTTTATGTCATTTGCACTCCCTGCCCAATCTGAATCAGTAAATCCATGCAGTTGTACATCAATGTTTGAGGCATATCTCAAACCATAGTTTAGCGTCGCATGAAGATATCTCAAAATATGCTTTGCACCTATCCAATTCTCGTGTCTAGGTTCTTTTTGGGTTCATGTTTTGACTATTTTATTGCAATGATCAAATCCTTTTTGCATTGATATTACATATGTTATGCTTCATATTAGCCATTTTGAAGGATTCTCAAAGGTTTTTATATCAATTCATCATGGATTCGCATCAGGTATGTATAATTGGTGTTTTTCTTATGGTTTTGAGATCAATTTAGTTCAGTTTTATATTTATAAAGATCTAATGCATGGTTTGTGTACAATAGGGAAAAATCGTGGTCTAATCCTCCATTTGGTGCCTCATCCAGCACTCTGTTCAGCACTTGATCTAGCACGTGATCTGAAACTCCATCTGGCACGTGATCTGAAACTCAAAGCACATTGGAGCTGGCGGTTGGTACATTGGCGAACTTTGGTGGATGAATCAATGATCTAGGTTTTGTGTCCCCTCGTGGCCTCCATCTACAGAGCTCGACAGACCTCAGATTGGGCGGTTGCAGTGATCTCTGAGTGGATCACGAAATTTCTAGAAGATGTTGATGTTAGAAGCTCATTTAATGAGTTTTTGTTTTTAGAGGAGGTCGACCCTTCCAGTGGTCGACCTCTCAAGCTATAAACTATCTATAAATACCACTACCAGTGCCACGACTAAAGACAAAAATTTTGAGAAGAATTTTATTGTGTAATACAGACATTCTCTGCAACTTTGTTCCAGACTTCATTTTTATGATTAATGGCAGAATTGCGTTGAGTTAAGCCTACGTTTTCTTGTTGGAGTGTAGCCATGGCCTGCTAGGGGGCCCACCAGTGGTCTGGGTGACTGTGTATATCAGTATATATTGTGTGTTCATCTTGTTGCTTAGTTATAATTCGTAATTGTTTCTTTACTGCATGTGTTTCTCATTTTTAATTGTTGTGCATATGTCAAATATAATTTGTTAATCTAATTTGTTTTTCCTTAATTGCAGATTGCTTGTAGGAGCTGGTTAATTATAATATTGTGTGTTTTCCTTCTTATCTATGAATCGTCCTGCAAGATACTAATTCAGATAGTTGTAATGAAGTCTTAATTGGTTACTTTGGTTTTGGTAACTGAAACGGAGCATTAACTTAGACAGAGTATTAGTGTAAATAGAGTATTAGTTTAAGATTGTTTGCAAGCTTTGATATATTAATTGTTTCAAGTTTTGATAGTTTTAATTGAGATAGATTTAATTACCATTTCAATTGGTCTTCGTAGATCTATTTTTTTATTGATTTTTCCTTAGTATGATAGGATAGAAATAGATTTTGGATTATGATTTCTAAAATCATTTTTAATTTTGAAATGTGATTTTTAATGATAGAATTAGCTCAGTTTAGATCATGAAATCTCAGTTATGGATTTGAATTGTAATTTCTAGTTGATATTGATCAAGAATTAGAAGTTTGTATAGAGTGAATTCAAATTAGGATTTTTAATCATGAGTTCATGAGTTTATAGATTTGCTTGAAGTAGTGAATTTAAATAAGAGTGTTTTTAATCGTTGATGATTGATGTATGAAGTTTAGAGATCACATGGATTTCCAAAATACTTAGTGTTGATTATATGATGGCAAAGCTTTCTTTAGATTGCATTATTCAAACTTTCCATCTCTCTGTAGAAGTCAGGATTGAATTATTTCCACTTGAACTATCACTAATAGCCAGATGCCATCGTGATGTTATTCGACATCGAAGACATAATCATCATCTTTGAATACTTTCTTTCTTGTTACTGCAAGTTAGAAATAGTTTTGATCAATTAGAATTTGAACGCAGTCATAATACTTTTACTTTTGATCATTAAGTAGATTAAAACTTATTCTTCGCGAAATAAAAATAGTTATCAGTTTTTTTTAAGAATAGAGTTCACTTGTCAAAATAGTTTTGATAGGGTAGTTGTTTACTTGATTAGTTTCTCAAAGATAGATAGATCAAATAACTCAGAAATAGCTTACTTGTTGTTGCTTACTTAAAAAGATTGAATAGATTAACTAGCTTAAAATAGGTTGTTATTTTCTCATTTAGAAATAATCCATCAATTCATTGTTTGAAGTTTCTTAGGGTAAATAGTTCATAATCCTAGAATTACTTTAAGCGCATTAATAGAATTTGTTAATTGATGAAAGTTGAAAAACCGTCATCTCTTTAGAAAGTAGATTTATAGAGTGATGATTCTTAGGTAGACCATCCCCTTAGTTAGATAATACTTCCACTAGCTTTTCTGTGTTGGCTCATATAATGCCACAACTCTAAGTTTACTTACCCCAGGTTGACAATTTAATTGAGGGAATTAGTGTATATAGAATACCCGTCATTTTTGGCGTCGTTGTCAGGGAGTTTTCTTAAGGAAGAAAATAGTTAGGAAGTAGATCATTTCTGAACCTTATCACTGGTTTGGTGGCGGGGGAACTTTAATACGAGAGGTAAGAACCTACACATCTATTATAGAAGGTTCCCCCAAACCCAATGGTAGTTTTTCTTTTTTTCTTTCATGAACAAACCTAGGGACCCAAAGGGAAGATACATTAAAACCAAACCAAACCTTCCGATCAAGGTTCCTTCTGACCTTTTTGGAGGAAGGAAAAATCCACCCATAAACTCCACAGATCGATATCGGAAAATAAGGGTTAGCTCAACCTAGAGAGATAAATAAGTCTCTAAAGAGACCAAAATCGGGAGCATTATAGAGCATAAAATTGAAACATCAATAGTAGTGGGACAGGAGGCAAGACCACTCGGTCCTTCATTAGAACCATCCAACACAACCTTTGTTTTTTCACCACCATCAGGAGACCCTAACTTTGTAGATATCATTGACCCTGAACAGGTGAATACTCTGTTTGGCCATTCATCCAATATAATTGTTTCCCAAGTTGAAACAAAATCTTTGGAACCAATAGTTTCAACTGGCTCGAGTAAAGTCTTGGACATCCAAACAATAGATAAATCTTCCCATCGAAGGGATAACTTTCCTGGAAAATAACCTTGGGATACTTTTTTATCTTCAATGATAAGACCATTTAGGTACTCTCTCTTTGGAAACCAAACTAGTATGGATGATCAGAAGGAAGAAGAAGTTGGAAACCAAACCGAAACCACCTTCGGGTTTCCAATTTTGGATACCACATAGAATGCCAACATGAAGAACAGTACACTCATGGCACTTCCCACCTTTTATGGTAAAAGAAGTGAAGACCCGGATACCTTCATATTTGATTTTGACATCTTGTGTAGGAGCTACAATTACTTGCAAGATGCCCAAAAACTAAAAAAAAAATCTGCCACCCTCAAGGATTCTACACTAACATGGTTCATGGGGTTGGGAGAGTCCAATATTAGGTCTTGGGAAGGCATGAAAGATATATTTCTTAAAAAATACCTAGACTATTGCAAGTCCAAGGATTCTCATAATGATATTTTTAAAATCCAACAGTTAGAGGACGAGAATCTCGAGGATTACATGGAACAGTTTGCTTATATCTCACATAAATAAAAGTACCATGACCTTCCAGATGATGCAGTTAGGGATCTTTTCCTTAAAGGTATTTCGAAAGAATACCTAGAGACACTTAACCTGATGGAATTAGGTGACATCTCCCATAAACCATTTACTGAAATCTGTGAAATGTGTAGGAATTACTCAAGGAGTAGATCAAAAACGGGGAAGAGTGTTCAAGATCCTTATAGTAGAAACCTAAAAAAAGTTAGTTCAGGTGGTATCACAAGGGTAGAGATAGGGAACCTATTGCAGAACTTCAAAATTGATATCTTAAGTACAATAGGCTCCCAGTTGGACACCCTAAAGATTAAAAAGAAACAGGAGGAGGATAATGCAACAATGTGCATATTTTGTCCAAGATGCAGGAGGAAGCATTCCTCAAGGGAATGTTCATTAGATAATATTTCAGTTAGTGGATTCTGTACTGAAGACCACCCAACTGAAAAATGTCCATCACTGCCTAGTTTATTATCCATTTACAGAAGTGGGGATCCTGGGGAATCCTCTTATGCACCTAGGAGGCCATGATAGCCTATTAGTCAGCCAACATACCCGGATCTACCACCTCAAGTTCCACCCTATTATCAACAACCACAACAGTGGAACTCAACGAATTGGAAAAAATGGTCTACACAGTATCACCATCCTTGGCTACAGGGATGGAGAGGAGGGAATACCCAAGGTGACACTCAAGCTCCACATGTCTCTATGCCCACTCATCCTTACCCCCAGTTTCCACTGAACATATTGCAACTTTTGCCAGGTTTTGTTCCCCCACCTTTACCTCCTATTCCACAACAACCCCAACAATACTAGAATACAAGCTCCCCAAGACCAACATTGTTACCGTCACAACCATTTCCCAACCCCAATAACAAACTAACTCAACCTCTTCCCAATGTTGAGATGCAAGACTTCCTGAGGTATGTTATTTCTCCTGTTCCATTGCAGAAGATTCAACTAAGGTCGAGAAAAGTTATGGAGAGGCAGAGGCCTTCAGTAATTATTCAGGTAGAAGAAGAAGAAGAAACTCACGAACAACCTGTGGTTCACACTAAGTGGGAATATGTTATCGTTCCTAAAGAACAAGAACCCAAGCTTCCCCAAAATGAATCTTCACAGACTACAAAAGCCCCTCCTTGTCCAAAAATTGTAGTGATTGAGAAACCTACCACTCGACTGAAATTTGATATTTTGAATGAATTGAAGAATATCTGTGTCAAAATTCCCTTGTTACAAGACATAAAGGACATTCCAATTTACAATAAGGTGGCCAAATAATTGTGTATTAAGAAGCCAGGGAGGAAGCAGAAGGATCCTCCAAAAGTACATTTGATAGGATAATTCTCTGAGTACATATCAAATCAGCCTAGGGTCACAAAATATGGGAACCCAGGGAACCCCGTAGTAACAATAACCATTAATAAGGTTCCCATCAAAAACACTCTCATAGACCTAGGGGCAGCCATTAATGTCATGATTGTTACTACCTTGGAGGAATTATATTTAAAACCTCTTCTTAGACCTACCCCAACTATTTTGGAATTAGCGGATAAGACAAAGGTTATACCTAAAGGAATCTTGGATGATATCATAGTTACATTAGCCTCATGGTAATACCCAATAGACTTTCTTGTCATTCATTCAAAGGATCCTACCAAAGTGCATCTCGTTATTTTGGGAAGACCTTGGTTGGCCACAACCAATGCATTTATTGGTTGTAGAGAAGGTGAAATAACCATCTCGAATGGACTTTCTATATAGAATCTTACCATATACCCACCAGCTCAACCTATTATGGAGAATCTATGGTGTCTTGAATTTACATACGAGAATGAGGACTGGGAAGAACCCATGTTTCCAAGTGATCATTCCTAGGCACTTTAGGATAAAACAACGGAAAATGTGCTAAACTAGTTTATTTTTGCTATCACGTGTATTGATTTTCCATAATCGTTTCCCCAATTTGAGTACATGTTTGGGGAAGAATTTCAGGAACAGTTGGACCCATCAACGTTTTCTTCGAAATATTTTATTTTTGAGATAGATGAGTCTGCCACATATTATACCATGCCCCATGAGATTAGTCCATGGAAATTCCTACATATAAATTCCGGACTAGATGCAGACCAACAAATACAGTTAATAAATGTCCTTAAAGAACAATCAGTGGAATTCTCCTAGGAATACACTGATATCAAGGGTATACACCTTGATACATGCATTCATCACATATATACTCAGGCAGAAGTAACACCTATTAGGCAACCCTAGAGGAGGATGAACCCGACACTCAAGGATATAGTAAAAGAGGAGATACAAAATTTATTGAATGTCATATTTATTTATCCGATCTCCGACAGTAAATGGGTATCCTCGCTTGTAGTGGTTCCAAAGAAAGTAACCAGTAAATGTAGAATTTGTGTCGATTTTTGGGAACTTAATAAGGCCACTCTAAAGGATTATTTTCCCCTTCCTTTCATTGACCAAGCCTTGGATACCTTATCAAGAAAGAAATACTTCTCCTTCCTAGATGGATATAGCAGGTACAACCAAATTCTCATAGCACCCGAGGATCAGGACAAGACTACTTTCACTTCTCCTTGGGGCACCTATTCCTATAGGGTCTTACAATTTGGTTTGTGTAATTCTCCTGCCAGATTTCAACGAGCAGTACTAGGGATATTTGTTGATCTTATTCATGATTTTGTGGAAGTATACATGGAAAACTTTATAGTATATGGAAATACTTACCAGGAAGCCCTAGATAATCTAGATAAATTTCTTATTAGATGTCAATAAATGAACCTATCCTTAAGTCATGAAAAATGTAAAATGTTGTTGACTGAAGGAGTGGTCTTAGGACATCATGTTTCATCTGAAGGGATTAAAGTGGATCCTTCTAATATTGATGTAATCGTCAAACTTCCACCCCCCAAGACTCAAAAAGAGGTAAGAAGATTTCTTGGACATGTTGGACACTACCGACAATTTATTGAAAATTTCACAAAGATTGTTGCACCCGTGTTTGGATTGTTAACAAAAGATGTTGATTTTATTTGGATTGACTAGTGTCAAACCGCCTTTGAAACTCTGAAAGCTAAGTTATATGTGGCACCAGTTCTTAGGGGGCCCAATTGGGCCCTTCCATTTCACATATCCATCGATGCCTCTGATATTGCAATAGGAGGAGTATTAGGGAAGAAAGAAGACCATCAGTCCTATGCCATTTATTTTGTGAGTAAGAACTTGTCCCCTATCGAGTTAAACTATACAGTTACCGAAAATGATTTCTTGGAAGTGGTCCATGCCATCAATAAATTTTTCCATTACATCATAGGATACAAAGTATTTGTACATACAGATCACTCTGCCATTAGATTTATTATGAATAATCCCATTACCAATGATCAAGTGACTAGGTGGCTCTTGTTATTGCAAGATTTCAATATCACCATCCTTGATCGACCTAGAAAGGAAAATTTAGTAGTTGATTTTCTTTCACGCGTAAGACATGAGGGTGATGATATTCCTATTGATGATAGTTTTCCATATTAGCATATTTTTTCCCTCTCTATAAATACCCCATCATTTTTAGACATGGAAAATTATTTGGCTAGTAGGAAGTTACCAACTCATTTGTCACCTCATGAAAAGCGTAGAATCATCATGCAAAGTACTAACTATTCTTGGGTTGGCCATCACCTTTTTCGTACTGGTCCAGACTTGATTATTCGTAGATGTGTCTGGGAAGATGAGATATCAGAAATCCTACGAAGTTGTCATGATGGACCATGTGGTGCCCATTTTTCTGACAAACGTACTCTTGGATTACTCAGAGGGGGGGTGAATCAGTAATAGAGAAATTTAATCCTTTTTAACCATATAATCCAAGTGTTATATCAATGTATCATTATCATCCAATAAATGGAGAGTAAATAAGAAATGAACAAATGAACAATCATACACATACATAGTACACCAATGTTTTACGTGGAAACCCAAAGCGAGAGAAAACCACAGAATGATTTTTCTTATATGTCTTGAAGAATTACATTCATTGGAAGCACCTGTTAGAAAAACAGGACCGTGGAGAAATAAAATAAAATAAATGCATAAACAAAAAATAGAATATACATAATACAATAGAGACACAGATATACGTGGTTCACCCAATGTGGGCTACGTCCACCATAGAAATTGCCAAGTCCTTCCTTTATTATTATCCATCATATGAAGGGATACAACCTACATCAAACCCATTGTAACTTCCTCTTATTTCTCTCACAGTATCCTATCTCAGAATACAATATTTGTAATATGCACAACCGCAATACATTTCCCTCATAACGGAGGGTTTCCTTCTAGGGAAAAAAACCCTAACATAATTTCTACCATTAGAACTGCGACCTTATAATGAACGATCCAGATTTACAATGAAATTACAATATACATTTACAAGGCAATTTTTCCTTCGGGGTCCCGCTTGCCCCCGAACCCTACAGAGGGGGTAACCCTCCTCTGCACTCCACCGCGTGGAAGAGTGTACACACTTCTAGGGTGTAAAGTCTTCATGGGGTAAAAACATGGCTGAAAATGAAAGACCTCTGAATCAAGAAGATAATCAGGCTCCACAACCAACAATCTCCCACTTGCAGACTGATCTCAACAAATCCACCATTGTTGTATATGTTGGACTCTGAAGCTTCTT
>ML811194.1:195288-215521 GCA_009831015.1 Picea engelmannii | reverse complement strand
AGAGTGATACAAGGACCATTCTTCTAATCCATACATAATTCCTAGAAGAATGATTGTCCCAATGAATGTTGAATGCCCCACAATGGCTACATGAACCATCCTCTCCAATGCATCATCTCTAAGCCATACTAGCATGATGGGAATGCATCATATATAAGTTGTATTGGCATGATGTGGAGTATCATCTACATCATCTCTAAGTTGTACTAGCATGGTGTAAATGCACCATCTCTAAGTTGTATTGAAATGATGTGCATCATCTCTAAGTTGTACTATCATGGTGTCGATGCACCATCTCTAAGTTGTACTAGCATTATTCTACTGCATCATATCTAAGCTTACTAGCATGATGTGACTCGGACATATGAATCATCTCTAAGTTGCACTAGCATGATGCTAATGTATCATATCTAATTTGTACTAGCATGATGTGTCTCAGTACATATGTATCATATATAAGTTGTACTAGCATGATGATGTAGCATAATATCTAAGCTATACTAGCATGATACCAATCAACAATCTGTCAACCTGGACCATTCTCCACAGGGAGAATGTCTTTCCACCAACACACTAACTATCCATGATGCCATATATCAGCATTCCCTCCCAACCAAGGAATTCATATCCTCCCTTTCAACCAAGGGAGAAATATCCAAAATTCCCATCTTGTCCCTCAAGTATGCAAAATTTATCTTGGATAGAGGCTTTGTCAAAATATCAGTTGTATGTTCATCGATGGAGATGTACAAGAGAATCACTTCTCCCTTCTAGAATTTATCACGGATAAAATAGTACTTGATCTAAATGTGCTTCGACCTGTCATGGAACACAGGGTTCTTTGAAAGCTTCACACAGCTTTTATTATCACAATGTATCACAGTCGAATCCAGCACCTGATCAAATAGTCCAGAAACTATCTTACATATCCATACTTCTTTTGTACAAGCATCACAAGCTGAAATGTAATCTTCTTCTGCATTGTTCAGTCCAATAGACTTTTTTTTTCTTCTAGCCCATGATATCGTAGAAAATCCCAAAGTAAAAAATATACCAGAATTATTCTTTATGTCATTTGCACTCCCTGCCCAATCTGAATCAGTAAATCCATGCAGTTGTACATCAATGTTTGAGGCATATCTCAAACCATAGTTTAGCGTCGCATGAAGATATCTCAAAATATGCTTTGCACCTATCCAATTCTCGTGTCTAGGTTCTTTTTGGGTTCATGTTTTGACTATTTTATTGCAATGATCAAATCCTTTTTGCATTGATATTACATATGTTATGCTTCATATTAGCCATTTTGAAGGATTCTCAAAGGTTTTTATATCAATTCATCATGGATTCGCATCAGGTATGTATAATTGGTGTTTTTCTTATGGTTTTGAGATCAATTTAGTTCAGTTTTATATTTATAAAGATCTAATGCATGGTTTGTGTACAATAGGGAAAAATCGTGGTCTAATCCTCCATTTGGTGCCTCATCCAGCACTCTGTTCAGCACTTGATCTAGCACGTGATCTGAAACTCCATCTGGCACGTGATCTGAAACTCAAAGCACATTGGAGCTGGCGGTTGGTACATTGGCGAACTTTGGTGGATGAATCAATGATCTAGGTTTTGTGTCCCCTCGTGGCCTCCATCTACAGAGCTCGACAGACCTCAGATTGGGCGGTTGCAGTGATCTCTGAGTGGATCACGAAATTTCTAGAAGATGTTGATGTTAGAAGCTCATTTAATGAGTTTTTGTTTTTAGAGGAGGTCGACCCTTCCAGTGGTCGACCTCTCAAGCTATAAACTATCTATAAATACCACTACCAGTGCCACGACTAAAGACAAAAATTTTGAGAAGAATTTTATTGTGTAATACAGACATTCTCTGCAACTTTGTTCCAGACTTCATTTTTATGATTAATGGCAGAATTGCGTTGAGTTAAGCCTACGTTTTCTTGTTGGAGTGTAGCCATGGCCTGCTAGGGGGCCCACCAGTGGTCTGGGTGACTGTGTATATCAGTATATATTGTGTGTTCATCTTGTTGCTTAGTTATAATTCGTAATTGTTTCTTTACTGCATGTGTTTCTCATTTTTAATTGTTGTGCATATGTCAAATATAATTTGTTAATCTAATTTGTTTTTCCTTAATTGCAGATTGCTTGTAGGAGCTGGTTAATTATAATATTGTGTGTTTTCCTTCTTATCTATGAATCGTCCTGCAAGATACTAATTCAGATAGTTGTAATGAAGTCTTAATTGGTTACTTTGGTTTTGGTAACTGAAACGGAGCATTAACTTAGACAGAGTATTAGTGTAAATAGAGTATTAGTTTAAGATTGTTTGCAAGCTTTGATATATTAATTGTTTCAAGTTTTGATAGTTTTAATTGAGATAGATTTAATTACCATTTCAATTGGTCTTCGTAGATCTATTTTTTTATTGATTTTTCCTTAGTATGATAGGATAGAAATAGATTTTGGATTATGATTTCTAAAATCATTTTTAATTTTGAAATGTGATTTTTAATGATAGAATTAGCTCAGTTTAGATCATGAAATCTCAGTTATGGATTTGAATTGTAATTTCTAGTTGATATTGATCAAGAATTAGAAGTTTGTATAGAGTGAATTCAAATTAGGATTTTTAATCATGAGTTCATGAGTTTATAGATTTGCTTGAAGTAGTGAATTTAAATAAGAGTGTTTTTAATCGTTGATGATTGATGTATGAAGTTTAGAGATCACATGGATTTCCAAAATACTTAGTGTTGATTATATGATGGCAAAGCTTTCTTTAGATTGCATTATTCAAACTTTCCATCTCTCTGTAGAAGTCAGGATTGAATTATTTCCACTTGAACTATCACTAATAGCCAGATGCCATCGTGATGTTATTCGACATCGAAGACATAATCATCATCTTTGAATACTTTCTTTCTTGTTACTGCAAGTTAGAAATAGTTTTGATCAATTAGAATTTGAACGCAGTCATAATACTTTTACTTTTGATCATTAAGTAGATTAAAACTTATTCTTCGCGAAATAAAAATAGTTATCAGTTTTTTTTAAGAATAGAGTTCACTTGTCAAAATAGTTTTGATAGGGTAGTTGTTTACTTGATTAGTTTCTCAAAGATAGATAGATCAAATAACTCAGAAATAGCTTACTTGTTGTTGCTTACTTAAAAAGATTGAATAGATTAACTAGCTTAAAATAGGTTGTTATTTTCTCATTTAGAAATAATCCATCAATTCATTGTTTGAAGTTTCTTAGGGTAAATAGTTCATAATCCTAGAATTACTTTAAGCGCATTAATAGAATTTGTTAATTGATGAAAGTTGAAAAACCGTCATCTCTTTAGAAAGTAGATTTATAGAGTGATGATTCTTAGGTAGACCATCCCCTTAGTTAGATAATACTTCCACTAGCTTTTCTGTGTTGGCTCATATAATGCCACAACTCTAAGTTTACTTACCCCAGGTTGACAATTTAATTGAGGGAATTAGTGTATATAGAATACCCGTCATTTTTGGCGTCGTTGTCAGGGAGTTTTCTTAAGGAAGAAAATAGTTAGGAAGTAGATCATTTCTGAACCTTATCACTGGTTTGGTGGCGGGGGAACTTTAATACGAGAGGTAAGAACCTACACATCTATTATAGAAGGTTCCCCCAAACCCAATGGTAGTTTTTCTTTTTTTCTTTCATGAACAAACCTAGGGACCCAAAGGGAAGATACATTAAAACCAAACCAAACCTTCCGATCAAGGTTCCTTCTGACCTTTTTGGAGGAAGGAAAAATCCACCCATAAACTCCACAGATCGATATCGGAAAATAAGGGTTAGCTCAACCTAGAGAGATAAATAAGTCTCTAAAGAGACCAAAATCGGGAGCATTATAGAGCATAAAATTGAAACATCAATAGTAGTGGGACAGGAGGCAAGACCACTCGGTCCTTCATTAGAACCATCCAACACAACCTTTGTTTTTTCACCACCATCAGGAGACCCTAACTTTGTAGATATCATTGACCCTGAACAGGTGAATACTCTGTTTGGCCATTCATCCAATATAATTGTTTCCCAAGTTGAAACAAAATCTTTGGAACCAATAGTTTCAACTGGCTCGAGTAAAGTCTTGGACATCCAAACAATAGATAAATCTTCCCATCGAAGGGATAACTTTCCTGGAAAATAACCTTGGGATACTTTTTTATCTTCAATGATAAGACCATTTAGGTACTCTCTCTTTGGAAACCAAACTAGTATGGATGATCAGAAGGAAGAAGAAGTTGGAAACCAAACCGAAACCACCTTCGGGTTTCCAATTTTGGATACCACATAGAATGCCAACATGAAGAACAGTACACTCATGGCACTTCCCACCTTTTATGGTAAAAGAAGTGAAGACCCGGATACCTTCATATTTGATTTTGACATCTTGTGTAGGAGCTACAATTACTTGCAAGATGCCCAAAAACTAAAAAAAAAATCTGCCACCCTCAAGGATTCTACACTAACATGGTTCATGGGGTTGGGAGAGTCCAATATTAGGTCTTGGGAAGGCATGAAAGATATATTTCTTAAAAAATACCTAGACTATTGCAAGTCCAAGGATTCTCATAATGATATTTTTAAAATCCAACAGTTAGAGGACGAGAATCTCGAGGATTACATGGAACAGTTTGCTTATATCTCACATAAATAAAAGTACCATGACCTTCCAGATGATGCAGTTAGGGATCTTTTCCTTAAAGGTATTTCGAAAGAATACCTAGAGACACTTAACCTGATGGAATTAGGTGACATCTCCCATAAACCATTTACTGAAATCTGTGAAATGTGTAGGAATTACTCAAGGAGTAGATCAAAAACGGGGAAGAGTGTTCAAGATCCTTATAGTAGAAACCTAAAAAAAGTTAGTTCAGGTGGTATCACAAGGGTAGAGATAGGGAACCTATTGCAGAACTTCAAAATTGATATCTTAAGTACAATAGGCTCCCAGTTGGACACCCTAAAGATTAAAAAGAAACAGGAGGAGGATAATGCAACAATGTGCATATTTTGTCCAAGATGCAGGAGGAAGCATTCCTCAAGGGAATGTTCATTAGATAATATTTCAGTTAGTGGATTCTGTACTGAAGACCACCCAACTGAAAAATGTCCATCACTGCCTAGTTTATTATCCATTTACAGAAGTGGGGATCCTGGGGAATCCTCTTATGCACCTAGGAGGCCATGATAGCCTATTAGTCAGCCAACATACCCGGATCTACCACCTCAAGTTCCACCCTATTATCAACAACCACAACAGTGGAACTCAACGAATTGGAAAAAATGGTCTACACAGTATCACCATCCTTGGCTACAGGGATGGAGAGGAGGGAATACCCAAGGTGACACTCAAGCTCCACATGTCTCTATGCCCACTCATCCTTACCCCCAGTTTCCACTGAACATATTGCAACTTTTGCCAGGTTTTGTTCCCCCACCTTTACCTCCTATTCCACAACAACCCCAACAATACTAGAATACAAGCTCCCCAAGACCAACATTGTTACCGTCACAACCATTTCCCAACCCCAATAACAAACTAACTCAACCTCTTCCCAATGTTGAGATGCAAGACTTCCTGAGGTATGTTATTTCTCCTGTTCCATTGCAGAAGATTCAACTAAGGTCGAGAAAAGTTATGGAGAGGCAGAGGCCTTCAGTAATTATTCAGGTAGAAGAAGAAGAAGAAACTCACGAACAACCTGTGGTTCACACTAAGTGGGAATATGTTATCGTTCCTAAAGAACAAGAACCCAAGCTTCCCCAAAATGAATCTTCACAGACTACAAAAGCCCCTCCTTGTCCAAAAATTGTAGTGATTGAGAAACCTACCACTCGACTGAAATTTGATATTTTGAATGAATTGAAGAATATCTGTGTCAAAATTCCCTTGTTACAAGACATAAAGGACATTCCAATTTACAATAAGGTGGCCAAATAATTGTGTATTAAGAAGCCAGGGAGGAAGCAGAAGGATCCTCCAAAAGTACATTTGATAGGATAATTCTCTGAGTACATATCAAATCAGCCTAGGGTCACAAAATATGGGAACCCAGGGAACCCCGTAGTAACAATAACCATTAATAAGGTTCCCATCAAAAACACTCTCATAGACCTAGGGGCAGCCATTAATGTCATGATTGTTACTACCTTGGAGGAATTATATTTAAAACCTCTTCTTAGACCTACCCCAACTATTTTGGAATTAGCGGATAAGACAAAGGTTATACCTAAAGGAATCTTGGATGATATCATAGTTACATTAGCCTCATGGTAATACCCAATAGACTTTCTTGTCATTCATTCAAAGGATCCTACCAAAGTGCATCTCGTTATTTTGGGAAGACCTTGGTTGGCCACAACCAATGCATTTATTGGTTGTAGAGAAGGTGAAATAACCATCTCGAATGGACTTTCTATATAGAATCTTACCATATACCCACCAGCTCAACCTATTATGGAGAATCTATGGTGTCTTGAATTTACATACGAGAATGAGGACTGGGAAGAACCCATGTTTCCAAGTGATCATTCCTAGGCACTTTAGGATAAAACAACGGAAAATGTGCTAAACTAGTTTATTTTTGCTATCACGTGTATTGATTTTCCATAATCGTTTCCCCAATTTGAGTACATGTTTGGGGAAGAATTTCAGGAACAGTTGGACCCATCAACGTTTTCTTCGAAATATTTTATTTTTGAGATAGATGAGTCTGCCACATATTATACCATGCCCCATGAGATTAGTCCATGGAAATTCCTACATATAAATTCCGGACTAGATGCAGACCAACAAATACAGTTAATAAATGTCCTTAAAGAACAATCAGTGGAATTCTCCTAGGAATACACTGATATCAAGGGTATACACCTTGATACATGCATTCATCACATATATACTCAGGCAGAAGTAACACCTATTAGGCAACCCTAGAGGAGGATGAACCCGACACTCAAGGATATAGTAAAAGAGGAGATACAAAATTTATTGAATGTCATATTTATTTATCCGATCTCCGACAGTAAATGGGTATCCTCGCTTGTAGTGGTTCCAAAGAAAGTAACCAGTAAATGTAGAATTTGTGTCGATTTTTGGGAACTTAATAAGGCCACTCTAAAGGATTATTTTCCCCTTCCTTTCATTGACCAAGCCTTGGATACCTTATCAAGAAAGAAATACTTCTCCTTCCTAGATGGATATAGCAGGTACAACCAAATTCTCATAGCACCCGAGGATCAGGACAAGACTACTTTCACTTCTCCTTGGGGCACCTATTCCTATAGGGTCTTACAATTTGGTTTGTGTAATTCTCCTGCCAGATTTCAACGAGCAGTACTAGGGATATTTGTTGATCTTATTCATGATTTTGTGGAAGTATACATGGAAAACTTTATAGTATATGGAAATACTTACCAGGAAGCCCTAGATAATCTAGATAAATTTCTTATTAGATGTCAATAAATGAACCTATCCTTAAGTCATGAAAAATGTAAAATGTTGTTGACTGAAGGAGTGGTCTTAGGACATCATGTTTCATCTGAAGGGATTAAAGTGGATCCTTCTAATATTGATGTAATCGTCAAACTTCCACCCCCCAAGACTCAAAAAGAGGTAAGAAGATTTCTTGGACATGTTGGACACTACCGACAATTTATTGAAAATTTCACAAAGATTGTTGCACCCGTGTTTGGATTGTTAACAAAAGATGTTGATTTTATTTGGATTGACTAGTGTCAAACCGCCTTTGAAACTCTGAAAGCTAAGTTATATGTGGCACCAGTTCTTAGGGGGCCCAATTGGGCCCTTCCATTTCACATATCCATCGATGCCTCTGATATTGCAATAGGAGGAGTATTAGGGAAGAAAGAAGACCATCAGTCCTATGCCATTTATTTTGTGAGTAAGAACTTGTCCCCTATCGAGTTAAACTATACAGTTACCGAAAATGATTTCTTGGAAGTGGTCCATGCCATCAATAAATTTTTCCATTACATCATAGGATACAAAGTATTTGTACATACAGATCACTCTGCCATTAGATTTATTATGAATAATCCCATTACCAATGATCAAGTGACTAGGTGGCTCTTGTTATTGCAAGATTTCAATATCACCATCCTTGATCGACCTAGAAAGGAAAATTTAGTAGTTGATTTTCTTTCACGCGTAAGACATGAGGGTGATGATATTCCTATTGATGATAGTTTTCCATATTAGCATATTTTTTCCCTCTCTATAAATACCCCATCATTTTTAGACATGGAAAATTATTTGGCTAGTAGGAAGTTACCAACTCATTTGTCACCTCATGAAAAGCGTAGAATCATCATGCAAAGTACTAACTATTCTTGGGTTGGCCATCACCTTTTTCGTACTGGTCCAGACTTGATTATTCGTAGATGTGTCTGGGAAGATGAGATATCAGAAATCCTACGAAGTTGTCATGATGGACCATGTGGTGCCCATTTTTCTGACAAACGTACTCTTGGATTACTCAGAGGGGGGGTGAATCAGTAATAGAGAAATTTAATCCTTTTTAACCATATAATCCAAGTGTTATATCAATGTATCATTATCATCCAATAAATGGAGAGTAAATAAGAAATGAACAAATGAACAATCATACACATACATAGTACACCAATGTTTTACGTGGAAACCCAAAGCGAGAGAAAACCACAGAATGATTTTTCTTATATGTCTTGAAGAATTACATTCATTGGAAGCACCTGTTAGAAAAACAGGACCGTGGAGAAATAAAATAAAATAAATGCATAAACAAAAAATAGAATATACATAATACAATAGAGACACAGATATACGTGGTTCACCCAATGTGGGCTACGTCCACCATAGAAATTGCCAAGTCCTTCCTTTATTATTATCCATCATATGAAGGGATACAACCTACATCAAACCCATTGTAACTTCCTCTTATTTCTCTCACAGTATCCTATCTCAGAATACAATATTTGTAATATGCACAACCGCAATACATTTCCCTCATAACGGAGGGTTTCCTTCTAGGGAAAAAAACCCTAACATAATTTCTACCATTAGAACTGCGACCTTATAATGAACGATCCAGATTTACAATGAAATTACAATATACATTTACAAGGCAATTTTTCCTTCGGGGTCCCGCTTGCCCCCGAACCCTACAGAGGGGGTAACCCTCCTCTGCACTCCACCGCGTGGAAGAGTGTACACACTTCTAGGGTGTAAAGTCTTCATGGGGTAAAAACATGGCTGAAAATGAAAGACCTCTGAATCAAGAAGATAATCAGGCTCCACAACCAACAATCTCCCACTTGCAGACTGATCTCAACAAATCCACCATTGTTGTATATGTTGGACTCTGAAGCTTCTTGGACCTGGAAAATTTCTCATCTTCATCTTCATTCTTGAAGACCAATTGAAACTAAGCAGGAACTCAGTCTCTCCCTGGTTACTCCCTTTGTTAACATGTTTGCAGGATTCTGGCTAGTGTGTATCTTTTCCAACTTCAAATGTCCATCTTCCAAGGCGGATCGTATGAAGTGGTACCTCAAATGTATATGCTTAGTATTTGAATGGAAGGATGAGTTATTTTTAAGATGAATTCCACTCTCACTTTCACAGTACAACCTACTATTATCCTTCTTCTTTCCCAATTCCTTCATAAACCTATGTAACCAAATCATCTCTTTACTAGCCTCTGTAGCAGAAACATACTCTGCCTTTGTTGTTAAAAGTGCAACAACCTTTTGTAGTTTCGAAATCCAAATTACTGGTGTTCCACCTATAGTAAAAACATACCCTGTGGTGCTCCTCCTACTGTCTTTATCACCTTCCATATCTGAATCAAAATATCCCTGTAGAAAAGTGTTTGAACCTCCAAAACATAATGCATGAGTGGTAGTACCTCTCAAATACCTGAGAATCCACTTTACTGCCTCTCAATGCTCTTTACCTGGATTTTTCATATACCTTCTCACAACTCCCACTGCATGTGAAATATATGGTCTTGTGCAAACCATTTCATACATCAAGATGCCAATTGTTGATGAATAAGGGACCCTGGACATGTATTTTATCTCCTCCTATGTCTTGGGACACATTTCCTTAGTTAATTTGAAATGGTTGGCCAAAGGTGTACTAACTGATTTTGCATTTTGCATTCTGAACCTCTCCAACACCTTCTCTATGTACTCACCCCAAGACAATGTCAATTTGCGATTTTTCCTGTCTCTTGTTATTCTCATACCAAGGATTTTCTTTGCAACACCCAAATCCTTCATCGCAAATGAATTAGCTAATTTCTTCTTGACCACATTTGTATCCTGCATATTAGACCCTGCAACAAGCATGTCATCTACATACAATATAAAGATAATATAGCTTCCATTTTCTAGCTTTTTGAAATAAACACAGTGATCAAAATGACATCTACTATAACCATGTTTTGTCATAAACCTTTCAAACTTCAAATACCAGTACCTTGTAGCTTTCTTTAGGCCATACAATATCTTATTCAAGTTGCATACCAAATTCTCCTTCCCTTTGACCTCATACCCCTATGGTTTCCGCATATAAATCTCTTCCTCCAAATGCCCATGGAGAAAAGTTGTTTTAACATCTAATTGTTCAAGATGCAAATCTTCTACTACCACAAGACTTAAAATAGTCCTAATTTAATTCATTTTAACAACAGGAGAAAATATTTCATCAAAATCTATACCTTTCTTTTGTGCAAACCCCTTTACAACAAGTCTAGCCTTGTACCTCTTTATTCCTCCATCTTCTTCCTTCAACTTGTAAAGCCATTTATTCTGCAATGCTCTTTTTCCTACAGGCAACTGAACCAAGTCTCGAGTATGGTTATTTACCAAGGAATCCATTTCTCTTTCATGCCTTTCTCCCACTTCTTTTTGGTGTCTACCTGCATTGCCTCTTCATAACATTCTGGTTCACTAGAATCAATCAACAATAAATAATACAATGAAGGAGAGTATCGTTCAGGGGGTATACTTGACTTGGTATATTTTCTAACAACACTTGCAAGTGTTTGAGGTACCGTTTTCTCCTGTTGTTGTACATTTTGATTTTCTAGTTCCTTTGGAATTTCTTTTTCAGTGATCTCATCAAGAACTGTATATTCTTGTTTTTCTTTTTCCGGTTTCTTTCCCTGCAACTGATCTTTGTACATGACCTTCTCATTGAATATGACATCTCTACTCCTAATGATTTTGTTATTTTCATAATCCCATAAGAGATAGCCAAAATCGTTAACACCATATCCAATAAAGGTACACTTCTTGGATTTTTCCTCAAGCTTTGTTCTATTTTCTTTATCAATATGGACAAATGCTTCACAACCGAAAGTTTTCAAAAAAGAATAATTTACCTTTTTTCCTATCCATTCCTCCTCTGGAATTCTACCATCCAAAGAGCTTGAAGGTCCTCTGTTTATTAAGTAAACAATAGTATCTACAACATCTTCCCAAAACTGTAAAGGAAAACCAGCATGCAATCTCATACTTGCATGCTCCATGATTGTCCTGTTCATCCTTTCTGACACACCATTTTTTTTGGTGTTCTTGGAACTGTATTCTCTCTACGAATCTCATGGTATGAACAGTAATCATCAAACTCCTTGCTACAATATTCACCTCCATTATTTGATCTGAGACACTTCAAACTTTATCCTGTCCCATTCTCAACCAAAGTTTTCCTTTTCTTAAAAGTATCAAAAGCATCAATTTTTTGTCGAATGCAATAAATCCAAGTTTTTCTAGTTGCATCATCAATAAAAGTAACATAATAACAAGAGCCACCAAGAGATGATACCTAATATGGTCCCCATACATCTGTATGCACAAGCTCTAACCTTTCATTCTTCTTTTCTTTTCTTTTCTGACTCTGAGAAATCTGACTCTTTTCTATTTTCCATAAACACAATGCTCACAGAAGTTCAAGTCAATTTGTTTAATATCTGGCAACAAATTTCTTTTGTGAAGTATCTACATTCCCTTATCACTCATGTGTCTTAGCCTATGATGCCACAGTGTTGTATCCACTCTTATAGAAGCTAAAGAGATAGAAGAATCAATATTACCAATACATAAATATAATGCACCTACCTTCTCTCATTTTTCTATCACCAATGATCCTTTGATGACCTTCCACATCATATATGTAAGTATGGATATAAAACCTTCACTTGCCAACTGCCCTGTTGAAATTAGATTTTTCCTTAAATCTGGAACATGTCTTACCTCTTTCAACAACCATTGGTTTCCATTATGTAGTTTTATTTTTACATTTCCCATTCCAACAATTTTGCATGGTGCATCATCACCCAAATGAACCTGTCCAAAATCACCTTGAACATAATCTAGAAAATGTTTCCTATGGGGTGTGGCATGAAATGAAGCCCATGAATCTACTACCCAAGACTCATAAATATTATCTACAGAAAGAATCAACGCATCTTGTAACACATCACATGTTACATTTTCTTCCTGATTTCTCTCATGTTGTCCATCTCTTTGTTTCTTTGGAGCTCTGCAATCTTTCTTCAGATGTCCTTTCTTCCCACAATTCCAGCACTCTATATTTCCAAGTCTAGATTTGGATCTTCCCTTCCTAGAATTCTCATGGTTCCCTGGGCCCTTTCCTCTATCCTTTTGTCTTCCCTTGTTCTCCATGTTCAACGCATTACCTTATGTCTTACCTATGCTTTTCCATCGCATTTCCTCACTAAGGATAACACCAACAACATCATCAAATTTTAAAGTATTTGAACCAGAGATAGAGTTACTTACATCCATGACCAAGTCGTTCCAACTTTCTAGCAATGACCACAAGATTAGAAGAGCCCTGACCTCATCATCAAAGTCCACTTTTACAGAACTTAGTTGATTAGTAACTGTATTAAAACCATTTAAATGATCTGCAACAGACCCACCTTATGACATTTTCATATTAAATAATCTCTTCATTAGAAATACCTTGTTGGATGTCGAGGGTTTTTCATACAATTTAGCCAATGCATCCATCAAACTCTTCGTTGTCTTTTTTTTTGAAATATTGAAAGCCACTAACGCTTCCAGGCGCAGCTATATCGTTCCTAGAGCCTTTCTGTCAAGAATCTTCCATTCTTCATTCTTCATGGCCATCGGCTTCTTTGCAACTCTGCCCAATGGTAGGAATAGATCCTTCTAATATAAATAATCTTCCATCTGCATCTTCCATAATTGGTAGTTTTGGCCGTTAAATTTCTCTACCCTAAACTTTCCATCTTCCGCCATTGCTCCCACTCGAACCAGGAACCCTCTTTTCCTACGAGTTACCTTTCGCTCTGATACTAGTTGTTAGAAAAACAGGACCGTCAAGCAATAAAATAAAACAAATGCAAAAACAAAACACAGAAGATACACAATACAACAGATACACAGATATACGTGATTCACCTAGTGTGGGCTATGTCCACCAGAGAATTTTTTAGGTCCTTCCTTTATTATTATACAACATATGAAGGGATACAACCTACAACAAGCCCGTTGTAACTTCCTCTTTTTTCTCTCACAGTCTCCTATCTCAGAATACAATATTCACAATCATGCATAGCCACAATACATTTCCCTCATAACATAGGGTTTCCTTCTAGGGAAAAAAACCCTAACATAATTTCTACCGTTAGATCTATGACCTTATAATGAATGGTCCAGATTTACAATGAAATTACAACATACATTTACAAGGCAATTTTTCCTTCAGGGGCCCGCTTGCCCCCAGACCCTGCAGAAAAGGTAACCCCCCTCTGCACTCCCCCATGTGGAAGAGTGTACATAATTCTGGCGTGTAAAGTCTTCATGGGGTATAAACACGACTGAAAATGAAAGACCTCTGAATCAGGAAGATAATCAGGCTCCATAACCAACAACACCAACTTCCTTTGTTTTCCAGCTGCAACTGGAAGGAGGCTCCAACCCCCTTGTTTCTTAGGATACAACCTGAAGGAAGCTCCAACTCCCCTATTCTCTGGATACAACCAGAAGGAGGATACAACCCCCTATGTTCTTTGGCTACAACCGGAAGGTGGCTACAACCACATATCCTTGCCCCCTCCAACTACCCCGAAGTAGAAGTAGAATGATGGAACCACTGTCACACATTCCCTGTGATATATACCATTGTAAACATGTACCAATAAACCTGAACCATGCATCAACTTGTACCTCAACCTGTAATCAACATGTACCATAAACAAGTGCATCAACCATGCACCAACCTATACCAAACAACCTGTAATCAACTTGTACCATAAACAAGTGCATCCAACCATGTACCAAGTATGTACCAATCATGTTTCAACTAGTCATCAACTATGACTCATAAATATGTACCAACATCATCAACTATATACCTCATGTATGTGCCAACTCATCAACTACTTGTCTCAACCATGTACCCAACATGTACCTCAACCAAAATCCCTAATCAATTTCATCATCCAAATATGATTTGTATTTCATCATCCAAACATGATTTGCAAATCTGTAATAGAACTGGTGTATATGATCACATACCTACAAACCTTCCTTAACTTTAACAACAAGAGACTAGTATTTTCATCAAACTTTTCTTTAATCTCATATGACTAGTTTTGGATTAGTCAACAACCCTAACTTGAAATAATCATAACTATGTACCTGTAATGAATAAAGATCTGAAAATGATACACAATGTTATTCAATGTGTTTAATGCAATTCCTCTAGGTGTCACTATTTGGAACCTCTCATAAAATGATTTATAGCAAAAATGGCATACCTTGCTGAATGTTGGCTTATTCTAGAGAGAGACCTTGTAGAGCATGCCCCGTACATAATATTTTTTGAATGTATGTGAAAATGATACATAGAATACTACAAACTTTACTCTAACTAAAAAATTTTGTATTACTAAATTTGGATCTGTTATGAATAAGTTATGATGTTTTTACCCGAAACACTTGTTTTAGACTAGTTTCAGGACTAGCCACAAACCCTATTTTCCACGGAGTGTAACTCCAAAAATAAAATGACCCACAAGCTGAATGTTTTACCATAGATAATTGGATATATTTCCTCAATGTCCTAGAAATTTCATGGTCTGAATAATTCTAGAAAAACATTTATTGTGAAAATGGTGAGATGACATGTAAATAACATACCTTAGAAAGCATCATCAAAAGAATTTATCCTCCCTTGAATTTTGGCCTTCTTTTCTCACCTTCCCTATGAAATTCGGCTTAGATATCCTTTGGTTGCCTCATTCACCTATAGATATTAAATATTCTCAAGTGTGATGTAAAAAGAGACAACCTTTCCTCTTATTTATACTCTCCAAGTAGCTTCCTTAAAAACATCTTCTAGGTCACTTTGCCCACTTTCCTTATTTTAGGGTTAACCCACTTCTAATTTCTCCATTAAATTTATTATTTAAATAATTTATTTTTTATTCAATTTGAATTATAGTACACTCATAACTTCACGTTATTATTTACCTTCAAAAATCTCTTAAACCACTTTGACTACTTTGACCTTTTGGGGCTTCTAGATGACATATGAGGGTCCTCCAACTTTGTAAGGCCATAACTCTCAAACCGTGAGGAGTTATGTGACATTCCACATACCTCCAGAAATGGAATGACATGTACTATCCATATAGAATAGTATTACCTACATATATATCAAAGCTCATACCATTATCCATCAAACAAGCTTGGGTCCATTACCCAAACCTAAGTTCTCCAACTTCTCATTGCCATAACTCTCTAACCGTGAGGATTTATGTGACGTTACACATACCACTGGAAATGGAATGACAAACACTATCCATATAGGATAGTTTCAGTGAAAATTTCACTTAACTTCATCTCATTATTCCACAAATAAGCATGGGTTCTCTAACCATATTTCTAGGGTAACTCAATCCGCAAAGTGTCCTCTCGTGAGGGATTTCACTATAAGGGGACCACTTTGGAGTTAATCCATTTGTACTTATTATCAAACATGAAAAGACAATAGTGAATCATTTTTACATCAAACAAAATTGGCTCCATTATCCAAACCTTTGTGCTATCGGGATTTCTTCAAGGGTTGACATCAATGACAACCAACCTTAATCAACAATATCCCCCTTTGGTATTGATGGCAACAATATGATGAAAAACTGAAATTATGTCATGCAATATTGAAGTCATATCACTCATGCTCCCTATGGAAACATTCCTCTGTCCTCTACATCTCTGTGACCATTTCTCCCCATGGAACCATGCCTCTATCCTCTACATCTGATGAATCTCTCCCCCTTTTTCATCAATGGCAAAGGTATCTTTCCATCCAGTTTTTCTCCCCTTGATCGAACTGTCCTCTTTATGGTGCTTCCTCATGTACATATAAGACATATAATATAAGCATTCAAAAGAATTCATTTTGGAGTAGAAATAACTCTGAGTCTTTGGCAAAGATACTCAAAGGATTCCAGTGGAAGTGGTTTTGTAAATATGTCTTCCATTTGTTCTTTTATGCCCACATACTCAACTCTGATGTTCTTTTCTGCAACCTATTCTCGTAGAAAGTGATACTTCATTGGAATGTGCTTCATCTTGGAGTGCATCACCGGGTTCTTTGAGATACTGATGGAGCTTGTATTATCACAATATATTGGAATGGGCTCATCATACTCAGCTTGTATATCTGTCAAAGTTTGTTTCATCCAAAGAACCTGTGTACAACATGTTGTTGTTGCAATATACTTTTCCTCGGTTGTAGATAGAGATATTGATGATTATTTCTTGCTTAGACATGATACTAAACACTCACCCAAGTAGAACATTGCTCCACTGGTGCTTCATTGGTCATCAATACAACCTACCCAATCTGCATTTGTGTAGGAAATAAAATATAGATCCTTTCCTTTTGGATACCATAATCCAAAATCTTATGTTCCTTTGAGATATCTGAAAATTCTCTTCACTGCTAATACATGTGATTCATTTGGTGCTTCTTGAAATCATTCCACCTGTGCAATTGCTTGCATTACATATGGTTTGGATGTTGTCACATATAGTAGGCTGCAAATCATTGACCTGTATTGCCTCTGATATGTAGACTTTGAATCATCATCTTTACTTAACTTGCAATTGGTTTTCATGGGAGTGATAACTGGTTTGAAATCTTCCATTCCAAACCTCTGTAGCATTTCTCTGATATACTTGGTTTGAGAAATAAATATTCCTTGGTTTCTTTGACGTATCTGAAGTCCCCGAAAGAAGGATAGTTCTCCAAGTAATGACATTTCAAATTCATTTTGCATATCCTTTTCAAATTCCTGGCTTAACATGTCATCGTCACTACCAAAAATAATATCATCGACATAAACTTCAATTAATAAAATATTATCTTGACTTACCTTGATGTAGAGGTTGTTGTCTGCACTTCCTTTTCTGAACCCTGTATGTTGTAGATATTTATCCTGTCTAGAGTACCATGCTCTAGGAGCATGTTTTAGACCATACAAGGCCTTCTTTAATTTGCACACATAGCCTGAATTCTCTAACAACTGAAATCCTTCTGGTTGTTCAATGTAGAATTCTTCTTCAAGTTCCCCATTCAAAAAAGTTGATTTTACGTCCATCTGATACACTTTAATATTTTTGGAGCATGCATAAGATAAAAGTAATCGGATTGCTTCCATTCTCTAAACTAGGGCAAATGTCTCTTCAAAGTCGACTCCTTCAACCTATGCATATCCTTTACATACCAATCTAGCTTTGTTCCTTGTAACCTGTCCATCTTCACTCAATTTATTCTTGTATACCCACTTTGTTCCAATCACATTCTTATCCTTTGGTCTTGGAACCAATTCCCAAGTGTCATTTTTCTCTATTTGATCCAATTCTTCATCCACGGCCTTGTTCCAAAATTCATACTTGTTGGCCTCTTCAAAATAGGTTGGTTCAATCGTATATGTGAGTGCTAGGTGTGTTTGTTATGGTGAATAGATTCTTCTTCTAGTCTCAACTCTTGCGTCTTTGTTTCTGATAATCTGATCTGAAGGATGATTCTTATGTACTCGTCTGCTAGGTGTCTTTGGAGGCACTTGTTGAACTTGCTCCTCTGCTTCTGTTGGATTCTCTTCATCTTCCTCTTTGTTAATCCCTAAATAGTGGCTCATTACCCCTTAATTGGGCATATTACATTAGTAATGTTATTTTATTTATGTCGACTTTATTCCATTAGTTGTAATTATACCTCCTAGTCTCCTATATATACTAAGGAGACATTTTCATTTGGAATCATATTGAATTTGGAAATTTATGTGGGCATAAGACTTATTATCTGAATTTCTCTCTTTTTCAAGGCTTTGAGTACTTATTCTGACGTTTTTCTATGCTATATTGATATTTGGTTCCTAACATATGGTATCAGAGCTCAAGGTCTCGGGGTTTTGATGCTACATTTGAGACACCTTGGAAGTTTATCTATAACTTGTTTTCTACAATGATTCAGAAGGAACGGCTTGGAGGATATTTAGTATATGGATCAAGGTACGTTGGTTTAAAATTTCATCCCCTGAGGCTTTATAATTTCGGAGATACAACCTTTGTAAGATAGGGTTATGGAATCATCCTGAATTGAGTCATTGCGGAATTTTCACTACAAAAATGTTTATATAATGTTTCAGACCCTAGAATCTAGAGGATATTCATAGAAATTAGTAAGGTATATGTGTTAACAATTTCATCTTCTGGGTCATCTTACATTTGTATATACACCTTTTGGAAGATAGGGTATCTGACTAGTCCTATTGACTAGTCTCAAGTAGGTGTTCTGGTTAAAACAATCATAAATTCTTACTAGAGTATCCAAATTGAGTGAGACTAGTTGCATTGGATAGTGGACAGACCGTAGTAGTTCTGGTATGAGTTTCATAATTTTATATCAATTATTTTGTGCGGGGAACGCTATACAAGTGAGATCTCCTGGAAAGGCCAAAAATCAGCAAGTTGTGGGGAAGTTACCGTAAATTCCACTTGGAACATCCAATTTTGATCAGACCTTTGGCATTGCAGAGAAGAAATATTAGAGACCTACAAAAAATAAAATTTCATACTCAGAAGGGCCGAAATTTTCGAGATACAATAAAAGGAAGATTGTCTAGAAGAACCACCTCAAAATCAAGGTTCAAAGTGATACTTGGTTAACATGCCACCAAAAAAGGGAACTTCTACACCAAATAAGCCTCCAGACAATCCTACTAGGACTCCTGATGAAGGTGAAGAAATGCATAGGCACATAAATGATTTACAAAATAAGACAGTAAGAAAATATGAACTACAAGAGATGATGGATTCAATGGAAGCTAAGTTGGAGGCAATAAATACTAAGATGGATGGTTTAAAAGGGGAGATCATGGAAGGATTGAAAATTTTCCTAATAGAGAGGGCACCTAAAAGTGAAAATGTATCCCATGAAATCCATGATGAGGACACAAGGAAGGTGAATCAAGAATGGAGAAACTCCAACTTTGGGTTGAAGACCAACCACGTTCCTAAGATCGATATGAGGAAGTTTGATGGCAATGACCCAATCACATGGATACTTCATATGCAGAAATACTTTAATCTACATAATGTGCCACATACACAAAAGGTGAAAATTGCTTCATTATATTTAGAACCCAATCAATTTGATGGTATCAATGGCATTGTTCTCACAAATCACTCGTCACTTGGACAATTTTCATGGAAGAAATGATAGCACGCTATGAGGATACAAGGAGCAATACCTTCTTTAGCCAATTGCTAAATCTCAAGCAAAAGGGTTCAGTTACATAGCACATTGAGAACTTCCAAAGATTGAATATAAAGGTAACAGATATTCCAGATGAGCACTTGATTGATATATTCATAGGAACTTTAAAGGATAACATTCAACATGAGGTTCTCCTTTGGGAACCCAAATCATTGGAGAATGCATTTAGGGTGGAAAGAAATATTGAAAGTAAAAGTATGGCTATGGCTACTAGAAGGACCAATCCTAACATCTATAGAGAGAATAATGCTCCTTCTTCTAAAACACCTCAACCTACAAGGTTGACACCTCAACAATTGGAGGAAACAAAAGAAAAAGGTTTATGCTTTAATTGTGACA